>APFE031553972.1:71687-139234 GCA_000404065.3 Pinus taeda | reverse complement strand
TTTTGCTCTTTTTTCTTCCAATTGTTGTGGTGTCAACCTTATAGGTTGTGGAAGACTAGGGGCAACAACACTTCCGTCTTTATAGTTGTGAGTGGTATGCTTCCTAGTTGCCATAATTTTTCTTTCCATTTTTCTTGCTAACTGAATGCCTTCTCTAATGAATCAGGTTCCCAAAGGCGAACATCATGTTGGATATTATCCTTTAAAGACCCTATGAACACATCAATCCTATGCTCCTCTGGAATTTCTTTTACCCTTATGTTCAATTTTTGGAACCCCTCAATGTGCTTCATTATTGAACCCTTTTGTTTGAGACTTATCAATTGGCTAAAAAAAGTGTTGCTTTTTTTATCCTCATAATGTGCCATCAATTCTTCGGTAAAAATTGCCCAAGTGATAAAATTTTTACGAGAGCAAAGCTGTTGATACCATACAAACTGATTTGGTTCCAAATATAAAGTTGCCATACGTACCTTTTGTGTGTTTTGCACATTATTGAGATCGAAGAATTGCTCCATCTGTAATATCCATGTGGAAGGATCCTTGCCATCAAACTTCCTCATATCGATTTTTGGAATATGGTGAGTCTTCGATCCAACATTAGCATCTATGGAATCATGATTAACATTTCTTTTATTCTCATCATGAGTTCCCTTTAGTACCCTTTCACCCTTAGTGCCCATTTCTTGTAGCAACTTATTCATATTTATCTTCAATTCGTCCATGTCTGTCTTCAAATAATCCATCTTAGCTTCCACGTCAATCATCTTAGCTTCTACACCTTTCCTTAAACAATCCATCTTAGCTTCTACACTTTCTTTAAACCATCCATCTTAGATTCTGTTCCCTTTTGTGTAAGGGACAGTTGTTGCACTTGGTCTTGTAATTTTGATATATCATGTTGCATTTCTTCCTCTTCTTCATGAGTCATGCTAGAGTTTTCAGGTTCCTTACTAGGTGTTTGCATTTTCTTTCCTCGGGGCATCAGTTACCGATAATAATGCTCTACTATGCCCTTTGAATTCCTTCAAAATAAATTTTCAAACCAAGCTTAAGCAAAAATTGAAGAAAATCTACACACCTTTTTTCACTTTGTAGGAGCTCGATATTGCCTCTGATGTATCTCTGTACTTTCTGATCATCTAGTTCTAAATGTGTGAATTGTAGCAGCCCTCTGTGTCCTCTTTCCAATTCCACAATTCTGACCCAAATTGGATTCTCCAAGGAAGAGTTATACGAAATCTCCCACAGTGACTTGATTATCGACTAGTTCAGTAGAGTGAACTTGTACGACGTGCCAAGAGTCACTGTTTCTACCTTTGGATCAGAAAACTATGTACAAGAAACTACAATCCGTTCCCTTTCTGTACCTTCTTATGAAATTTCAATCTGATCCCCAGAGAGCAAGTTATGATGATTTTCCCCAGGTCACCTGTTTGGAATGTAATTCAGGAGTCTCCAAAAAGACCAACTTCCTCAAATCATATCTCCGCAAATATAGCGTAAAAAGCTCTGAAATTAGGAACCCAAGATTCAGAGTGATTTCTTCACAAATGGGTTTGTTTTGCGACTTCTGAAACCTCACAGAAAACAAGTTATAGTGAAAATGCCACGATGACCTGTTTGGAGAAGCGAAACCCTAGAATCCAAAGCTCTCATACCAAATGTTATGAAACCAACTCAAGAAAAGATAGAAAAGATAGATGAACGCCTTATAATTCAGCCTCTTCAAGGGGGCAACCTCCTTTACATTACATAAATGAACAATTCTTGGCATGATTCAAATAAAAAAACCTCATTTCTATATATATGGAGTCAAGGAGTCACAATATAATCTAGCCGACCTAACAATAATAATATAAATCCACAAAAATAACAATAGAGGGATTCTATGGGGCTCAGTAATAACAATATGGGGGCAATAGGGGCACAAACATATTAATAAGGGGTATAACTACAATAGTAATGGGGTAATCACTAGTATTATAGGGACCCAACAGGTTTGATAGAAGCACATGCAAAAACCTCAAAAAGTTTTTCCTGTGAGGAACTCAAGGATGCAAATAGGTAAAGGAAATGGCATGTGGTGTTCGTCATCTTGACATTGGGGGGAGGGATCATGATGGTGGGACAAAATTCCCCCTATTCTAGTTGATTAGGGGTACGAGAATCCATGAGTAGGGGAGTAGGTTTTCCACTACAAGTGGCCTCATATTCGCGATGTGCTTCAAGGCAATTGCAAAATTCATCGAGATGAGGGCAACAATGTGAATAGTGACCATGATGATCACACAAGGTACAAGGGTGGTTTGTTTGAAACATTCTGATTTTCTTGGGTGTACGTAACAAGTTAACATGGACTTCATGAATATTTGACTCAGGGAACGTTTCATGAACCAAAGGTTTGAGTTGAGGAAGCTTGGAACAATCTTTGGTGTTGTGCCCAACAACTTTACAGAAAGCACATGGAGGTGATGGATTTGGGGCCTTAGGGGTTGGAGGAGCTCAACGAGCTTTGTACTTAGGTTATTTTCTCTTAGCTTTCCCTCCTATCTCGATGCTTTCACAACAGGAGTGGGTTCCTGTTGAGGTTGTGATGGAACTGCAGTAGTGGCAAGGGGTGTAGGGATGAGTTGACTCGAGGTTAGATAATGATAAGGTTTTAGCTGACCAGGAAGAATTCTTTCAAGGGGATCAATGTACCATACTAGGATCCCCAAAGTCATGTTAGGAAGGACTAGCGAAGCCATGACAGGGATAGAAAATACTCTTGGAGGGGGGAATAAGAAAGGTATCTGGCCTGTAGGGTAATGTCCTCGCAGAATAGCTCCTAGATGGTTGAGACCTGGAGGAACAGTTCCTGGTGGAAACATAGGAGAGGCACCCACAAATAGAGGAGGTCGTGGGGGGGTCAATCCAGACGGATCAACTGGATGGTAATCGCAAGGTATTGAGGAGCTGGTTGCAGATCAGATGTACCAAACTACTTGAGAGCCACCTGTGACATTTGTAACATGAAAATTCTCATAGAGTTAGGCTTTGAGATGAGAGGGGGAGGACCAAGAAAAGCACCTAAATATGAGGAACTTTATAGACTCCGGATGAAACACCGATGAGAGGATTTGAAGACTTCTTATCTGACATTGATGTGATAATGGACTTGGGGGAGGTCACAAATGTTGGCTCATAGTAAGTCAACTGATCGATGGTAACAATCTTCCCTTCATGGGGGAAGCACATCTTGTGGAACACCACAGACACAATGGTTGACATGGGATATGTGTAAGTACAACCCAAGAGAATGTTGTAATCTAAAGAGGCATCAATAACCTCAATGTCTACATGGACAATCTTGCCCATAAGAGTGACCAGATAGTTGCAGTACATGCCAAGAGGCTGGGAGGGGTGTCTGTCCCAAGCATGAAAAGTGATGGTGGAAGGGGAAAACTCAGGTGACTTAAGTTGTTTCCAAATGGTAGTGGAAATCACATAGGTGGATGCACCTTCATTAATAATGTATTGGGAGATAATGGCATTACGCACTCAGACTAGTATTTGGAAAGCAACAGATGAAGGCAATGGGGGATGATCTGATGTATCAACTGGGAAGAAAATCAAATGATTGTAGAAGGATCTACTACACCCAAAGTAGTTAGTAGAGATTTCTTTTGAGATGAGCATGACTGGAGTACTTCTAGTATTGACATGGTAGCAAGTGACTGTGCCAAGTCGTTTACTATATTGTATGTATGGGCATCTCGGTTAGAGCTCATGCTACAACATAATCGTCCCTTTTAGATCTTGGGAATGGCCTCAAATTTAGGTTGAGGGATCTGCAACGGACCATTTGGTGTCGTAAGAGGCTCAGTAGATGCTTTGGTTTTTCACTCAGTGGTACACGAAGTCGATGGCTTATCATATTGACGCGACCAAGTTTGCAAGTTGATATCGGAGGGATTAACCTCATCAGAATTCATCATAAGGATCTGGTAGTCACCAAGACTAGAAGGTTGGGGGGGATGGGCTGCTTAACTTGGTTGAGGTTGAGCAGCCACAAATCCTTGCTAAGGGAAAGGATTTGTAAGCACTGTTGGTTGAGATGGCGTAGGATTCTATGGTGATTATTGATCTCTAGAATTTTCTTAAGCTTCCCACATTTGGTGCATCTGTGGTAAGATAGGGTAGTCATCTATATAATGGATGTGTACACCACAACATGCACAAAGTTGGTTGTGTTGTTACTGATTGTTGCTGTTAGACTGGTTCCCCTGGGGTTCACTAGGTTGATTACCTTGATTACCGTGGTTACCCTCATTATATTTCCCCTTATTCATTTTCTTCAAATTTTGGGGATTGGCCTCAATCTATTGTGGAAATACTTGACCCTGAGGGGGCAGTGGCTACTAGGGATGACAATGCATGGGAGGCTACGACAGTAATTCTTGAGGGGTTGGAGCACTCGACTGTGTATAAGGAAGAGCAACGGTTTGGTAGACAAGTTGGGGTCTTGAAAACATGTTGCTAGCAGGAGGGGCGTGAATGTTAGAGGAACTCGTGCCTCCCTGCAGAGAGCCATACCTTTTCTGAGTATATGGAAAAGGGTGTGAAAGGGTTCCAACGATATCGTCAATGGCATGATATGCCCTCAGTGCATTGGCACCTCCAAGATTGGGAAGGTCTGGAATGACGGTATAAACATAACTGGATTGCGCATAAATTAGGTCATATCTCAGAGTAGTTTGGAGAGCTTCTTCCTCATTCTAAGGAAACTGGGACGTGACATCTTTTCCAATGGTGCTAAAAGGCTCCTAAGAAGCTAATCTAGATAAACAGAGTCTTCGAAGGGTGGGGCATGACACGTGCTCCTCCTTCTATGCCACTCTTGAATATGGTCGGATAGGCGAGTGGTGAAGGACTGATGGAATGAGGTCAATAGCTCCATACCAGTGTCATACTAGAGAGGTAACTAGAAATATGAGAGGAATGCTTTAGCAAGCATCGTGAAAATGGAGTGAGATGCAGCAGGATGGTGTATATACCATTTTGTAGCATCTCCAATGAACGTGCGTTGGAATAGCTGAAGATGAATGGAGTCATCGGTATTGGAGTTGGACAAACAATATATGTGGAAGGAGCAGACATGCTTGGAAGGATCCTCTCTAGAATTACCCTTAAACTTTGGGATGTCTGAGGGAAGCTTATTTGGCATAGAAGTCCAACCAGCATCGTGGCGTATGGGTTCATTTATCAACTAGCTAAAATTAGGTAGACTTAACCCAACCATAAAAGGGAGCATGGGGGTTGTTGGAACGGTTCTTGAGACTGTTCCGCTTGATGTGACTACCAGGATAGAACCGGAGTCAACACCAGGTTGGGTTCCTGCACCAGCTGTGGGTCTAGACATGGTGATGATAGGCGATGAAGGAGGCTCAGAATCAGATGAGGAATCCGATGAACCAGAACAAGAGTCGTTATGGGGACTCAGAGGGCTATGAAATCGAACTTGATGGGCCAGGGTAATATTCCGAAGAAAAAACTAGGGGTGAAGGCCTAAGAGTCTCCATGACAAATGCCTTGGTGGCACAATGGTGTTAAGACACACGTTACATGGAAATGGTGCAAGTGTATTTATTAATTAAGCCCATATCATGTTTGTAGAAAGGAAATAAGCTTACTGAAAATAAACTGAAATTAACGACAGAAAATGAACAACAAAATAATTAACTAAACCCCACCCAAAAAGGGTTTGCAAACACTGTGCTGGTTGGTGGCAAAATCGACTGAAAAACACATTGATAATATCAAGATATGTAATTGCCAATGTGATTGGGATCAAATGACACCAAGCTACTGGAAACTAGTGTAGTTATAGCAAAAACCAAAGAGAAATATCACTGCAAAAAGATAGGGAGATGGGTGAAAAACCTAGGGAAACTAATAGGACCCTAAGGCAAATGACGAAACAAGGTTTTGATATGAACTATGGATGGTAACTATTATTACTCCAAGAAACTCTCCTAGGTTGTAGCTCGGAGATGCCTGGTAACATATAAATTCAACTTATTTTCACAGGGTTAATGGAAGGACTGATGCTTGCTCAAGCCAGATAACCACTTCTACTTTGTTTCACTCCATATATGCGTTAACACCCCCAGACTAGAAGGCTTTAGACCACCAAATTATCACAGTTTAGATATTGGGTGAATATGGAGAATACTAACCACATCAGCAGATGCATAAGACCATGTGATGGCCGGTTGCAACTACTAAAGAAACTTCTAAATTTATTCTAGTAATGCATAGACAGGATGACAACTCTCTTGCATTAGATAGAAATAAACCTGAGTAACTTATTCAGTGATGCATTCAACAATATAACATAGAGATATGATGACAACTATCTAGTGCTAAACTTAAAAAGATCAAGAATACAGTATATCAAGCACAAGCTTAGAACAGAGGAAAATGGAAAGTGAGCAGTTAACAACAAAAGAAGCTTGTATTAGCTAAAAATGAAGATGAGACACTGCAAGTGACAAAATATCTACAGTCTCCAGAAGTTCAACCTTACATCAAAATGCCAACCACCAACCCTGATTACATTTTGTTTTTGGGCATTTATAGAGTTTTCATTAGAAGGGAGGTTGGCCATTTAGGTATCGAGGGGTCATAATTGACCACCAACTACATTTAACTACCTGATGGAGTCTTTGACTATGTTTTCCTGTTGTAGTGGGTGAATCAGATCTGCTCAGGTGCTGTGCTATCCTCTTAGGTAGTTGGAGTGCTCGTACCAAGGGAGTTCCATAACTGATAAAATTCGGTTATAGGGGTGTGCATGTCCTTCTTCCCCTTTGCCATACTATCTTGTTAAACATGGTTGTTGTGGTATGTTGTGGAGTAATGAAGAAGGTATGTTTTTATTAATTATTTTGTCATCTTTTCATTAAAACTCATAACCTCTTTGCATCATGAACTAGGTAGATAATAATAAATCATGACAAAATCTATAGGATTTATATGCAACACGAAAACACTAATAATTGCCATTTCTTATGTAGGAAAAGGGAAAAATGAAATATTGTCGTTCCAAAGAAAAAGACAGGGCCAACTTAACTGCTATCCCTTTGGTAGGGAACGATATGCAAAGAAGGCGATCTAAATTAAAGCATATCAGCCAAGGAAAGGAAAAGGAGATATCGACTTAGCGCAAGAGAACAAATGGATAACTGGGACTTAACAGTTTGGCAAATCCCTCAGGATCCTTTGATCCTGAAGGATCGCTGCCTTAACTATTTTTGCATCCTTGATATCTCAGCTTTAGCTATTATAAAAAGGGGTAGCACCGCTAGCCTGGGGGACGATCTGTTGTTATTTTTTCTATGTAACTTTTCTCTGTATTTGAAACTTTAATCATCGATACTCATTGAGAAGTGATTCACTATAACTCTGTTTTAATGCTTTAATATAAATCTGGTTGCTATTCCGTCTTTGATCCTGGAGTAATTTCAAGCGGTGTGTCCCTAGAGGCTAAGGGTCTGGCCCTAGTGGAACACTTGCTTCTGTACCATTATCTTTAGTTTATGCGTGGTTTTCATTATCAACGTTGTCGGTAATTTGATGTGTTTCGCTATTTTACATCACAGTTCTGTTATATTTGATTTATGTTCAACTAAGTAATATCGTTCTCTGTAACAGGAATGTCATATTGTTCATTTTGACTCTGTAACGCATTGCTATTCCTTTAATCATTAATATGACAGTTTTGGTCTTTACAGAATGTTATTGTTGTTCAATTACAGAGTACCCGTGTTGTAACAGTCATAAATTGGTATTACTGTATTCATCTATAGATTACATTTAATTGTGATTGTTGATTCAACTGATATTGTTGTTCCATTACGAATTACAATCGTTATTCTTTATAGATAAGATTGATATTTGTAGTACCGAAATCAGATTACTATTTTTCTCAATACTAAGGTGTTCCGTGTGTGTTATTTATCTTAGTTTATTGTGCATTTACATTTGGTTCCAAGTGTTGCTCTATATTTCATTACTAATCAGTTGTCGTTCTATTTCCATGTGTTGTCTGATTTATTCCTAGAGTAAAGATTTCTATCTAGTTTCTGTAGGATATGATTGCTGCACTTATTCCTTTAGATTAAAGTGTTGTTGTTTATAAGAATCGGTTGTTGTTACATTTTCTAGTTGTTGTTCCATTTCTTAGTTGTTGTTCCATTTCCTAGTTGTTGTTCCATTACCTGTTATTTGCGTTCTCATTGCTTTGGTGTGCAGAACGATCTGAAACTGTTGTGGCGTTGAGATTTGTTGTCTAGTTCCCAGATTGATGATTTGTTCCTTGATTATCTTTAATTACATCAGTTTATAGAGGGATGAGTTACTGTTACTGGACCCTTGATTGATAAACCACTTAGTTTTCCGAATGCATGATTTAAGCTTTAAAGTGCTTTGCTATAAGTAGATCTTGTTTTAAGCATCTATTACTCTTGTATTCTGAGCACTATACTACTAGAATTACTTTGAAAAATGACAACCTCAAACTGAGCACACTCTTTGAAATAAAAAATCGTTCCTGGATTGACAAGTTAATGTGTGGTAATTAGAGGTGAAAAATACCCTTTTTACGGCTCGACATTTTGGCGCCGTTGCTGGGGAAGAGTGTAGCCATTTGTTTCTTTTCCAGAGTAGTGTAAGAACCTATTAGGAAAGAGTTGGGTTTTAAAAATGAAAGGTAAGAACCTATATGTCGAGTATGTAATAGCCCTACTCCCCTGCCCGCTTTCCTGGAGATTTGTTGCTATTTTGTTTGGGTAGAGCTTAGTAGTTGATTTAAGTGCATGACTAAGCAGAAACAGCCTAAAAAAAATCCTAAACTTCTACCCAAGCCCGATAGATATAAGGGGTCGGTGACCCTTGGCCGATCAACCTTTATAGACAAAATCCTAAAAAAAGCAGAATCTCAGCCTTCAGTAAGACCTAGAAAAGTTACTTCTAGACAACCTACTAGTTCCCTTCAGGCCATAGGATCACCATCTGTAGCCTTTGTTGAGGTGCATAGTCAAACCAAAGAGCAATATTTTCAAGAAACTGAAAATTATAGCCCAAAATAATTACAAGAAGGGAACCTTCGCAACCTCTGTGAAGGAAGAGGAGAAACAGGAGAAACTGGAGAACCAAAATCTCCTCTTGGGGTATTTCAACCATTAAGAAGCCCAGATAAGGGAAGTGCTGTGAAAATCATTTATAACGAAGTTGAAGAGACTCAGGAACCTGAACTCCCCCAGACATTAGGCACTCTCATCATTCTAGATAAAGGAAGTGTTGTCAGACCATTCCCGTTAGAGCCATTCCCCCTCGACAACCTAGGAATACCCTCCTGGACATCCCAGAAGGTTGTTGGCATATATTTGAACAAATGGCCCAAAACCATCCAAACACCCAAACTTCTACACTGCAATACCCCATTGTGGATACTACAGCTAATGCAACTATGAAAGCAATTCCTCTTCAACATATCCCTACATTCCATAGCCTTACATCAGAATATCCAGATGCATTCCTCTTTGAATTTGATGTGATGTGTAGAGGATATGGCTATACCACCGATCTCCACAAACTGAAATTATTTCCCTCTACATTAAAAGGGCATGCTTTAAGATGGTTTATGGGATTGGGTGGTGGTGTTATAAATAACTGGGATCAAATGAAAGAGTCTTTTCTAAAAAAATATCAAGACTACTGTAGGTCTAGGGAATTAAAAGATGAAATATTTTAGATGGCAGTTAGACAAAATGAAACATTAGAAGAATATGTTGAATGTTTCCAGTATAATCTTCAAATATCTCCTTATTGATCATTACCCTTGCCTAAAAATGTATTAAAAACAACATTAATTAGGGGAATGAAGGAACAATGGATTGAAACATTAAATATTATGGGAAAAGGAGATATTTATCAGGACAATTTTGTTGACATTATTAATCTATGTATCAGGAGCTCGAAAGGTAGCACAAGACTAAAACGAGTAGAACATGATCGGTTTGCAAGAGATAATAGAATTTCGGCAGAAGGAGTAACTCGTGCAGAAATTGGAAATTTATTAGAAAATTTTAAAACTGACATATTGGGGACACTGACGACACAACTTGATATTATGCAGGCCAAACAAAAGTGAGCAGAGGTAGAACAAAATTTGGCAATCTTCTATCCCAGATGTAGGAAGAAACACAACCATAAGGAATGTCCATTAGATGCAGTTCAAGTTTGCGCCATTTGTACAAAATACCACTCTACAGAGAGCTATCCCTCACTTCCTGGATTGAAAGCAGTATACAAGGAAGTAGAAGAAGAGCCAGAATCAGTGTATCTACTCAATCAGCGTCGTCCATGGCAACCGCGACAATCATGTATTTTTTCAGACCCAACTTCTTCTTTTCAGCCTCCACAATATCATGCTCAACAATATAATACAATGTGGAAAAATCAACCTCCCTTGCTGAATTGGTCACAACAATCATTTCCTTCATCATCTCCATGGCCAAATCAAGAAAACCAACCCAATTGGCCAAATTTTCCCTATACCCCACCATATTGGCAAAACAATGTATATCCAGCACAATGGACCCCTCCTACCTCATAGAGTCAAGCCTGGCAGACAAACTGGCAAAGACCAGTGAATCAGCTAGTAGGAACCATCCCGCTCCCTCAACCTACATTGCCAGCCTTAGAACAAAACCCCCAGTCTAATTTAAGACCGCAGTTCCCAGCCCAACCCAACCCTAATCCAAATAATAGACTAGTCCAATCCATTCAAATAATTGAGACACTAGAGGTAGGAACCGATCTAAGGGAGTGTAATGATCTTCAATTAAGATCTGGACATATCATTGAAATAGAGGGAGATAAAACAACTCAAGTTGAAAATAAATTACCTATGGAACAACCGCCACAAGAAGAGTAAGTGAGCAGAAAACAAATTCATAATCTAGCAACCACATCCTCTCATCCATTCCCAGAATGCCTCATTATACCTCGACCTATATAATATCCTAATTTTGACATTCTGGGAGAACTACAAAACTTGTACATAAAAATCCCATTCCTCCAAGCCATTCAAGATATCCCCATATATGCAAGGACTATCAAAGAATTATGTATAAAGAAACCAAGAAGGAAAATAAAAAACAACCCAAAAGTCCAAGTAATTGGCACTCTATCCGAATTATTATCAGGAAAAGAAACACCCGTTTAATACGAAGACCCAAGAAATCCAATAGTAACCATACAAATCTATGGTCAAACCTTCTCAAATGCCTTAGTTGATCTAGGAGCTGCAATTAATATCTTAACAACCAACACTTGCCAAAAAATGGGCATTACATCAGTAGAACCAACCTCTACTTTACTAGAACTGGCTGACCGATTTGTGGTTAGGCCATAAGGCACACTACATGATGTCATGGTATCCGTTGACTCCTGGGAGTATTTAGCCGATTTTCTGATAATAAACCCCAAAAACTGACTTGATGGACATCCATTGATTTTAGGCAGACCTTGGCTTGCAACTACAAATGCTTATATTGGCTACCGACAAGGCAATATGACCATAACTAGAGGGGTAGATAACAAGAACCTAGCTTTATATCCTCCAATGCAGCGAAGTGTCACAATAATAAAAACTAACAAGCATTATGTATCATACCTCATCGAAAATATTAGATCTCCATTAACCATAGAAGAGGCCCTTGATTTCAAAGACCAAACAGAAGATGATGCCATTAATAATTTTATTAGCCAAGCTGAACCCAGATCCCACATACAATGTCACATGATAGAAGCAGCATTTGATAATGAACTAGAGGAAGATCCTCTTAAAGATACACACGATCAAAAAATACCTACTACCTATGTTTCAAATAGAAAAATTATAGAAATTGAGCCAGGAAAGACTTTAAACATTAATTCCAACCTGTTATAGACATTTTTGGGCACTTCAACCCCAATCATAAATGTCCATAAACTGAGGGCTCCTATGTCCCCAAAAGTGTTGCTTCACTACCTAAAGGAGCAAGGTCAGCTGATTACATCATCTCCCAGAAGCTCTCCACTGAAAACTGCTCATAAATGGTCAAAGCTAGACCATACTAAAAGCTCAGTGCAGAGGGTGTGATGCATATCACCTTCCCAGTGTACAAGGTGCGACGCATACTAAATTGCTCCTCTGCAGGGTGCGATGGTCGGGAATGGACAAATGGCAGGGACAAAATGCGAGGTGGAAGATCATGGAATGTTCCAAAAGCTTCACCTCTAACACTTACCTCTCTGTTTTCGACCAGGGATGAGTAAGAGATCATCATTCTCCAAGTGGAAGCAGGAACTATCAGAGAGAGGACACTAATCAAGATCCCAGAAGATGACTCACCTCTCTGTAATCATCTATATATGGATCCCTCATCACAGAGATCGAGAGGCTGGAATTTTGTATCTTATAGAGAAGTGTTGTTGGTTTTCTGGTGTACATTCATAGTGTTGGGTGATCTAAGCTTTGCTTGAGGTTAAGAAGGGCTTCCTAGCTAGAGGCTGATGCTGGGTCAGAACATATGGTTGTAATCCTCTTGCTGCTTTTCATCTTAATAAAGCTATTCTAGTTTTCTTCCATATTCTTGTGTACTTGTTTATATATGCATTTATATGGTTAACACACATCTGGTCCTATGTTATTCATGAATACAGATATTTGTTTCTTCGATTGTAGTATGTTGCTGTGATTCTACAAGTTCTTTTGAAGCTAGGTAGGTGAAGAAGAAGCAGCGAAGCTCTATCAAGAAAGAGAGGAAATCAAGCGCAAGACTAAGGTTGGTCTTCTTGGTTCTCCTTTTGTCTATTTTCATAAAAGAAAACGAAGGTAGACTTTACTTGTTTGTTTCTAAGATAGCCACCCATCTTAGTGGGAATAGTAGCATTCGAGTGGACACTATTCCCGGTAACAAAATGGCAACTCTGCTGGGGAGCGACTAGATTGTTTGTTAGCCTATCTATCTTTGTTTCTTTTATAAACTTATAGACGGAGCCTGAAGTCAAGCCAGCTAGCCTTCGAACTGCATTTGTTATACAAATGAAAAGTAGATCAATACTGCTTCAGTCTATCTTTGGGATTTGTTTATGAGTTAAACAATAGATCTGCAAGTGATCTAATTGCCCTAAGTGGTGGCTCTAGTAATCTCTTTAAATCACCCTTGTGTTTTACATACACAGAACATTACTTAATCGGCCTAAATCCTTGAACTGAATTGCAAACTGTGAGTGAAAACCTGTTTAAAGTCTCGCATTGGTACCATCACACCCGGCCTTCAAGGCAGACTGTATGCATCGCACTTCCCGAGTGCAGTAGGTGCGCTGCATACTAGTTTCACTGTGTAACAGGTGCGTTGGTCAGGGAGGGTTAACTTTACCCTCAGATTGTGGTTTTTTCTCACTATTTTCAGTCCTATTCAGGAGTTTTACTATCTGTAGTCAGTATATTTCTGTGAAAACCCCCTTCTCTTGCATTATTCCGCCTCCTTAGTGCAAATAACTATAAGTGTTTTATATGTATTGTGCGTCATTTTCAGTTCTCTTTTGCAAAAAGTAGCATAGTCGAATTGTCGTTTCTGGATCTGAAAGTGTCGTAGCTGTTGTTTTTAGTTTTAGAAAACAATCCCGTTATTCTTTATAGTCGATTATACAGTTACTATTGCATATGATTTGAATTAGTAGTTTTTAAAGTGTCGAAAAGTAATTTTCATTTCAAAATCGCAAAGTGTCTCTCTTGCCTTCATGTCATTTTGAAAAAAAAAATTGTTGAGTAATGTCGCTTTAAAAGTAATTTAGATTTTCACATAACTTTCTTATCCTCATTCATACATTAAGAAGGCTAAAAAAAAATACATGCATGTGCATTTGCATTCCGACAGCTTGGTTTTATTTAGGACTGTGCATTTAGCATGTGCTCTGTGCTCTTTGCAGAAAGACTCTTAACTTTCTTTCCTTAGTAGCTAGGATTTTCATTGCCGAAAGAAGATTAAACGTTTGTTTATCATCTTAGACTGCATTTTAGGAATTATATACACATCACACGATGAACTTGAAAGGCAAATTGTTAAGCAAGATAAACTTAAAATAGATTTAATGAATCTAACAACCCTTTTGAACTTAACGCACAACATCTAGAGGTCTAGGCTAGAGACGTATTCCGGCATCGTAAAACCTAGTAACTGTTGTTTTCAGTGTTGGTTGGGTGATTCCTCCACTCTGAGACAGCAAGTGCCAGTATGGACTTGTGTTCCCACATACAATCGAGTATATATTGGGAGACCACAATACGCTGCATCCTTTATCCTTAGGAAGCTGTGTCTGCCGCCCTATTGATCGCAATGCACTAAACACAACATTCGGGAAGATTGGTTGTCGTACCGTAAAAAGTATTCTGCAGTTTCTCGATTGGTTTGGTAATCCTTTCTGCCTAGATCTCCAAAGAAGTCCGTTTTTCTCCTTTTTAGACTGCTTAATGGAAAAGGTCCTCTGAGCGCTTATCACTTCAGGCTCAATAAAAATTGAAGGCGAGTAGAGTCATCTTTTGTTTTTTCTTAACTCTTTAAAATTGAAAAAACAAGTTGTGTCAAAGCGTCTAAAATTTGTTTTAATTAGAATAACATCACAAATTCCCCCCGTTGGTCTTTAGGTTAAGAAAATGGAGTCTACCAACCAAGTATTTCCCCTTGGAGGAAATCCTAGTCCTTTCTCCTCTTGGGGAGATGTTGGTGCACCCCATATGGCCACTTTGTCACTTCCAGGGTTGACAATTGGTTTGCCTGTCTAGCTCTTCTCTACCTCTTTCGTTTAGAATATCGTAATTCCTGAACAGTCAAATCAACAACTAGATGACACTAGAGTTGCCTCCCAACCTTCTACTTCGTCTAATTCTACCTCTCCTCCTTCCTCTTCACTTGATAAAGACGATAAAGCTAAAAATCAAGTAACTGAGAAGAAGAAGAAGCAGAAAGAGAAAAAGGAAAAGAGGAAAAAGGAACCAAAATTGAAAGGGGGCAACCAAGTGTCATCTAGCGAAAATCCTCAACCGCACCGTCGAAACCTAAATCTCCTTGTGTCATTTTCAATGGAGACCACTATCACCAAGATTGTCCCTGCATCGCTCGGATCTTAAGGGACTGGTCTCCTCATTTGCACAATCTGGTGGCGTCAACCTCTAACGATCATGTTGAATGCACACCATCAACTAGTGAAAGTGAAGCACATGGATAGAAAAGGAATCCCAAATTTCCTTGTAAGTTGTGTGAAGGAAATCACACCATCCACCGTTGTCCCTTCCTTAACGAGGCTAAAAGATTTTTGGATGATCGTTTGGTTTCACTACTACGAGTTCCTCCTGGATATAAAAAACTCTTGCCAAGTCCTCCACCGGTTGAAAATCTGGTTGGCCCATCATTGTGGTCGGTCGAAGCATCTATCATTGAAAATGAACCCTCTGCATCCATATCAGACGAAATTCAAAAGGTCGAAACGGTAATTGGCCCGGTCTTTCCTTCAGAGTGCTCATCTTCGAATGATACCGTCACTGAAGAGAAAGAGAACGCCACCGTTCAAATTATTTTCATCAACATAGACTCCGATGAACTTGGGGGTAGTCCTCCCATTCCTTTATCGCAGGAAGGAAGTTCATCAGAGTCATATCCGGCCGTCTATTCAGTCCACCACCAAGAAACCTAGTTGTTTCCTTCGACTGGAATCTACTAGGCAGACCCCATTTACGAGCTAGTGTACCATTTAGAATCATTGTACAAGCTTGCAGAATGGTCATGGCTAGTACCATCATCGATGAAGGGGCTTTTGTGAGTATCCTTTCCTCAACTGATTGGAAAGTGCTTGGTTCGCCATCGCTTTTGCCTGAAATGAGAAATCTGACAGGCTTCGACAAAGGAACCAGTCGACCTTTAGGGATCCTTCCAAATGTGCCCATTACTTTGAGAAAGAAAATTGTTCACGTGAACGTAATGGTAGTTCAAGGACCATTAGATTATAATCCACTCCTTGGACGTGACTATATTTATTGCATGGGAGCCATCGTCTCCTCACTCTTTAGAGTAATGTGTTTTCCACACGAAGGTAGAATGGTCAAGCTCATAGACCAAATGTCGTTCCCCGGTTCACACATCACAAATAGTCAAATTGCCATCCCTAAATGGTCTCTTCATGCAAGGAATGTCTCATCAATCTCCAGGCTGTCTACCTGATGAGCGCGAGTGATTCAGGAGGATGTGACTAAAACCCATGGGGCATGCACCCTTGTCTGTTTCGGCAGGGAAACCTTGGGTATAGAGTGGGTTTCCGCAAGGGATATATGACTAGTCTGACGAACCCGTCCTTATAGGAAAATGGGATCAGGTTGGAATAAGATACCTTCATTAAAGTTATGTGAGTGGAGTATCTCTACGCCTCCCCTTTGTCTATTTCGGTAGGCATCGCCAAGGGATCTTTTCTGTCTGCTACGGAAATGGAACTTTCTTGGTAACCTGGAAATTGTTCGCTATACCTGGGGGCATGCAAACCTTTCTGCATGCAAGTGAAGAGTGGATATTTATTTTTTAAATTTGTAGGATCTCTAACCCTTTAAACTCGTAAGGCTAGTCATTTCCTAACTTGCATAAAGAAGGGATCCATGGCAAAGCTTGAGGGATGTAAGCCACTTCAAAATATCATCTTGGATGAGACATCCTTATCATACGACTGGCGAGCAATGTTACCGCAAGGTTCAAGCTCGTTAAAAAATAAACCCTCCACAAGCAGTTTTAGCGCATAGTTCAACCTCATTAAAAAATAAACATAAGTCATGAGCAAATGTTTCCCCCAGGGTTTAATCTCATTAAAAGATTAACCGGTAAATAACCATTGCGAATGCCTTATTGCCAGCTTTTGAGCCTTGGTCGTGTTCTCATCATCACCCTCCACTCTGTTTTCAGCTGATCATTCACCCCCATATGATTGTTTACCCCTTTGAGGAACATCTGTGAAGAGTGATTCTATTAGCCATCCTTGTGACACTTCCATGATTGGAAAATTCCAAATCTTACCTGGAATCAGCTGCTACCCGAAACCATCACTTGTTCCTCGAAAAGGAGTCTTCTTTAAGATGTTTTCAACTAACTCAGAAAATATGAAAATATTGCCGAGCGATTGACCTCTCCAGCTCGTTAAAGTCATCGGAAGTGCTATCCCTCCTCTAGATTTTAATCTTTTTGGACTTGAGGGATTATTACACAAAAAGATTGAGCGCTTGTCTTGTTCGGCTCGTTAAAACTATTGAAAATTCATCCCTTTTGTATTATTTTATGCTTTTTCGGACTTAAGGGATTATATGATGAAAAAGAGTCGTTGGAGTCTCCTTTTTGTTTCTTTTAGACTCTCTAAAATTGAAAGGGACCGAGTTATCTTTGTCGTTAAACTCGTTAAAACCTAATAGCGACAAACTCGTCCAAATGGACGAGAATGAGTTTCACTATCGCTAGGCTCACTAAAATATAGCGATAGGTTTTCTCAAAGGGTGGATTATAGAACAAGCATATGTTATCCTCCTCAATATTGAAAAAAATAAAGAGGTACTGGTCAGCAATGACTGGGGAGAATTGAGAAGAAAACTTGAAAAAACTTTATTTGTAGCAAGTCGCTCTTGAACATGACACTTTCCTTCTGCATCCATGTCAGGTTGGGTTGTTCCGTTCACTGCTCATCACCATTGGTCCATCACACCATCCATCTTTGGGGTTAATTCTACCAATCCATCATCAGTGTCGCTGATAGGTTCAAGAGAAGTCATTCAGACAATTCACCTGTGTCTCACCCACTGCAATACATTCATGCTCCATTCCTTCATGACCGCCACCCTGAACCCTATATCGTCAGATTGTTTTCACCTCCAAAATCATTTTCTTCTTCTGTGTCGGTGATGTGGGATTCATTAAGGCCTCCTACGACGGGTCACTTCTTGTCAACATCAGCTCATTATCCAAGAAGTTGACTTAGGAACAACCCTTTCAGTACTTTGAAGCTTGCATGCCTCAATGGCAAGTTTCTCACTTTCGGCAACAGGTTTACATCAATGGCCTTCTACCGAGAGATTTTATGTGGTGTTCAACACCAAGTCCTTTTTCACACCACGTGAATTGTACTGTAGTACCTTGAGGGTCATTGTCATTATTGGTGATTCCTCTCACGCTTGTTAATAGCTTACATCATTGGCTGGTAATCAGGCGATGTCTTTCCATGTTCGAATCCACAACATTTTTCACATGGGTCGACTTGTACTCCAAGTGAAGATTGAACGCATTTTGAAGACCCCAGATCTAGTTTCATGCATCTGGGCTGCGATATATTCAGGAATATAAAGACATCAAGTGTACATCATTGCCGAATAGATGATCATCCAAATCAAAGGATGATGTGTCCATATCATCAGTCTGTCACACAGACGATTGTCTGTCCTATTTACATGAAATTGAATTTATAAAGCTGAGCATGGGAATTCCCGCCTCAGCTAGATCATGAAAAAATGTTGTCAAAATAATGTATTGTATTGTATCTTATTACAGGTCGCCTCCCAGCTTGGAAAAACTTTAGATCCTCATAGTAAAGCATTTCACCCGACATTAGAAAGATTAATGACCTCATGCTTTAGGGAGCAACTGTTATAGACATTTTTGGGAACTTCAACCCTAATCATAAATGTCCATAAACTGAGGGCTCCTAAGTCCCTAAAAGTGTTTCTTCACTACCTAAAGGAGCAAGGTCAGCTGATTACATCATCTCCCGTAAATTCTCCACTGAAAATTGCTCATAAATGGTCAAAGTTGGACCATACTGAAAGCTCAGTGCAGAGGGTACGATGCATATCACCTTCCCAGTGTACAAGGTGCGATGCATACTGAATTGCTCCTCTGTAGGGTGCGATGGTCGGGAATGGACAAATGGCAGGGACAAAATTCTAGGTGGAAGATCATGGAATCTTCCAGAAGCTTCCCCTCTGACACTTGCCTCTCTGTTTTTGACCAGGGATGAGTAAGAGATCATCATTCTCAAGTGGAAGCAGTAACTATTAGAGAGAGGACACTAATCAAGATCCCAGAAGATGACTCACCTCCCTATAATCATCTATATATGGATCCCTCATCACAGAGATCCAGAGGCTGGGATTTTGTATCTTATAGAGAAGTGTTGTTGGTTTTCTGGTGTACATTCATAGTGTTGGGTGATCTAAGCTTTGCTTGAGGTTAAGAAGGGCTTCCTAGTTTGAGGATGATGCTGGGTTAGAACATATGGTTGTAATCCTCTTGCTACTTTTCATATTAATAAAGCTATTCTAGTTTTCTTCCATATTCTTGTGTACTTGTTTATATATGCATTTATATGGTTAACACACATCTGGTCCTGTGTTATTTATGAATATAGATCTTTGTTGCTTCGATAGTAGTATGTTGTTGTGATTCTACAGATTCTTTTGAAGTTGGGCAGACGAAGAAGAAGCGGCGAAGCTCTATCAAGAAAGAGAGAAAATCAAGCACAAGACTAAGGTTGGTCTTCTTGGTTCTCCTCTTGTCTATTTTCATAAAAGAAAACGAAGGTAGACTTTACTTGTTTGTTTCTAAGATAGCCACCTATCTTAGTGGGAATAGCAGCATCTGAGTGGAAACTATTCCTGGTAACACAACCTGACTTCCGAACAAGAAAATAATCTCATCCAACTATTAAGGAAATATAAAGGAGCATTTGCATGGGACTACCCTGATATGAAAGGAATCGATCCCCAGTTATGTACACACCATATTTACATAGAAAAGGATGTGAGACCTGTTCGCCAACCACAAAGGAGACTTAACCCTCATCTAAAAGATGTTGTAAAATCTGAACTTCAAAAATTTTAAGATGTGAACTTCATCTACCCTATCTCTAATAGTAAATGGGTCTCTCCACTTGTTGTGGTACCAAAGAAGAATGGAAAGTGGAGGATTTGTGTAGATTATAGAGAGCTAAATAAAGCAACACAAAAATACCACTTTCCCCTTCCTTTCATTGACCAAGTATTAGACACTTTGGTAGGAAATAAATTATTTTCTTTCTTAGACGGCTTCAGTGGATACAATCAGATTCAGATTGCCCCTGAAGACCAAGACAAAACCACTTTTACTTGTCCTTGGGGAACATTTGCCTATAGAATTCTACCTTTTGGCTTATGCAGTGCTCCTACCACATTTCAAAGGGCTAGCCTCAACATCTTTTTAGACTTAATAAATGAAGGGCTCGAAGTATACATCAATGAATTTACACCATACGGAGACGATTTTGACTGAGCATTGGACACACTGGAAAAAGTCCTGCAGTGCTGCATTGCCACCAGGCTTTGTTTGAGCCATGAAAAATGTTATATGATGATGAATGAAGGAATTATTTGAGGCCATTATATCTCAGCAGCTGGCATACAGATAGACCCAACCAAAATTCAAATAATTTTGCTAATTCCCACTCCTACCACTCAAACAAAGGTAGGCAGTTTTCTTGGATTTTCTGGTTATTATAGAAGGTTTATAGAACATTTTTCGCATATTGTTGCACCTCTATATGCATTGATAGGTAATTTTGACTTTCTTTGGAAAGAAAAATGTGACCGTGCTTTCCAGGATCTGAAGACACTTATGTCCATGGCCCTAGTCCTTCGAGGACCAAATTGGGACCTGCCATTTCAAATTTCATCAAATGCCTCAAATAAAACTATTGGAGCAGTGCTTGGGTAGGAACAAGATAAAAAACCATATGAAATTTATTATATTAGCAAAACTTTATCCCCTGCTGAATTGAATTACATTGTTACTAAAAAGGAATTTCTAGCTGTAATACATGCTGTCAACAAGTTCAGGCATTACATTACTGGATATCCTGTTATCTTGTATACAGATCACTCTGCCATTAAATATTTAGCAAATAAACCAATCAGAAATGGTAGAATAACTAGATGGCTGATTTTATTGCAGGAATTTGATATCACAATCAAGGCCTGCCCTAGAAAAGAAAATCTCGTAGCTGACTTTCTCTCATGGATGCCCAAACCAGTGGGCATAGCAGTAGTTGAAGATCAATTTCCAGATGAGAATTTGTTTGTTGTCACTATTAAAACACCCTGGTATGCTGATGTTGTGAATTACTTAGCAATAGGTAAATTACCAAAACATCTGACCCCCAATGAACAAAAATAGATTGTCTAGCGAAGTGCTCAATTTTCTTGGATTGGGGGCTACCTATTCCATACAAGGGCAGATATGCACATCAGGAGATGCATCCGTGAAGATGAAATTTTTGACATTTTGAAAGCTTGTCATGATGGACCATGTGGTGGACATTTCATCGATGGCAGAACTGGACATAAGGTGCTGCAAACAGGGTATTATTGGCCTACGATCTTCAAAGATGAAAAGAAGTTTGTCCAAGCTTGTGACAGTTACTAAGGAATAGGACGCCCTGGTTAGTCTGACGAAATGCCCTTGAATCCACAACTGGTTATTGAACCATTCGAGCAATGGGCAATCGGTTTTGTTGGTCCAATTAACCCATCCTCGAACCAGAAAACATATATTTCTATAGCAACATAATATGTCATGAAATGGGTTAAAGTAGAGGCATTACCGAGAGCTACAGAGGATTTTGTCACACAATTACTGTTCCACATATTAGTGTGATATGGGTTTCCAAGAGATATAATTACAAATGGTGGATCAGAGTTTGCGGGTAACAAGATTGCTGCCACACTAAAAAACTATCATATCCAACACAAAATCACCACTCCATACCACCCACAGGCAAATGGTCAAGTAGACAGCAACAATAAAATAATAGAAGCAATCTTAACAAAAACCATTGCGTCACATAGACGCGATTGGGCTGCAAGACTACCAGAAACCTTGTAGGCTTACAGAAAAGCATGCAGAAGCACTACCGACTATTCACCATACCAATTGGTGTTTGGAAAGGAACCCATTTTTCCGATGGAATTCAAAATCCAAACACTACGAACAACACAAGAAGTTGGTCTCGGTCTAAACGATGCACAGATTAATAGATTACAACAGATCAATGAGCTAGATGAAATCAAGCTCTTTGCGCTTCAAAATACTGCATTAATCCAACAGCAGCGAGCTAAATGGCATGACACTCTCATTAAAAATAAAGTCTTCCATGAAGGAGATTGGGCGCTCTTATACGATTCCAGGTTTGAATATTTTCCCGGGAAGCTTCAGACTCGCTCGCTGGGGCCATATGAAATCCATAAGGTACATGATAATGGCACCCTTACTCTAGTCACTATTCACATATCTAGACATACCTTTAAAGTAAATGGCCACCGAGTTCAATTATACCGCAAGCCACTTACTCGGGAATCCTTCTACCAGCAACTCCATGAAGATTCCAATATGCAAAATTTACAGGAGGAAGAGAAATCTTCCTCACGTGTGATTCATTAAGTGATTCACATGTTTTTAAACTTTGTACATAATTTCTTTGTTTTGTTAAATCATTTTCTGTACATATTTTTGTATTTCCACTTTTTTGTTCCTTTTCGAAGCAGCAGCAATTCCATTGTTTTTGTTGTTCCTTTTTTTTCAAAAGAACATCACTTGCATTTTTTTCTGCTATTCCTTTTTCAATGGAAACAACACTGTCATTTTTTGTTGTTTCTTTTCTGAAGGGACAACATTTGTTTGCACTTTTGTTGTTTCTGCTGTTCCTTTTCCAAATGGACAACATTTTTGTTTTGTTGTTCCTTTTTCAAAGGAACAACACCTTTTGTTTCAGCCATTCCTTTTTCACTTTCATTTTGTTGTTCCTTTTCCAAAGGAATGACACTTTTGAATTTTGTTGTTCCTTTTCCAAAGGAACGACATTTGAGTTTTATGTTATTCCCTTTCAAAGGAACAACACTTTTCATTTTTGCTGTTCCTTTTCCAAAGGAATGGCATTTGCATTTTTTCTGTTCCTTTTCCAAAGGAACGACACTTTTACCATTTGTGTTTTTGCTGTTCCTTTTCCAAAGGAACACCACTTTTGGTTTTTGCTGTTCTTTTTCCAAAGGAATGACATTTTCATTTTCTGTTCTTCCTTTTTCAAAGGAATAACACTTGTATTTTTTTTGCTCTTCCTTTTTCAAATGACAACATTCTCGTATTTCTGTTACTTATGCTTGTTCTCCTTGCTGTTCCAATTTAAAGATACCTGCCATTCCTCATGTTTCAAGTCTTTTGGAGCACAGCTATATGCTTATACAATGGATACAAAGCTAGAGCATAATGAAATCGACGAATTATATAAAATCACTATTTTTACAAGAAATTGCTATGAATTGATGAGAGGACACAATTATCCATCACTTTTGTTGTCATTATCCTACTAATACTGATATGATTGGTTATCTTTATCATGTTGGTTCTTTTTAAATTCCCATAATCTTCTTTGATCATTATTAAGGAATAAGAACAAAGGGTCTATATTTTTCTATTGGGATGTTAAGACTTCTTCCACCATTCCCACTCTTAAGGAGGGTTGAACCACCCTTTGTGCATAAATAGGAAAGTACTTTATAAAAGAAAAAGAAAAAGAAAAAAAGAGAAATTTTTTATATGAATTGTCAAATGCAAGATAGGGGGTCTCATCAAGAGCCAGCCTACCATGATCATAAGGAAGATAGTGAAGTGGCATTCCCACTATGGCCACCACACCAGCAATATGATCCAAGAGGCACATCAGAAAAAAATAAAAAGTCCTTGGAACAGGAGGTCTCATCATGAGCCAGCCTGCCCACTTTTCACTCCTTCCTGGTGAATGGCATTATGGTTTAACTGGTTACCAAGCCAGCATAATGACCTCCATTTTGACATTTCATAGCACTTCCTAAGCATACATAAAGGATCATGGTTCCATGGGTGAAACAGACAACTCTGTCAAGGTTATGGACACCCGTCGGTAGTAGAGCTCTGTTAATGGTATTGAAGTCACATTCCTTATACACCGATAGTAATGATTAACACCTTTCTTTGTCTTATACCTTTGTAATATGTCACATAAAATTATGTATATCACTTCCCCGAACCATTAAGCACATGAAAAATCTACCATAACCAATCATGATGGAAAAGTCGATAATGACTGCATTAGACTGGTTATGCACATCAGCTGTCCTATCCTCCCAACCTTGCATCATATCACAACATTCTCTTATTTGTCAAGCGATCCTATTATACACCTCGATTTCAGCAACCTGCTCCTTTTGTAAACATGGCATGTTCGCATATGTTGTTCCTTTATGACTTTGTGCCATGGCAGATCAGCATGCCGCTCCCTCATTTGACGGCCGAGGACGGCCTATCACATTGCAGGGGGGAGGCTGACCTCATAATTTGCTGACATACGTGTCAGACTATTATTCGGCAAACTTTTACTTGGGAATAGCAAGGATTAATGGTATCTCATTTTTCAATTTGCATGCCTTTCTGTTCCTAAGCTATTTTCATATTATACTCTACAGCAATTAGTAAGATTTGAACGAGCCTTTTTGTTTCTTTATTTTCTCTGTGTTTCAAACAGTTTGAATAGCCTGTTGTTCCATTGCCATCTCTGCATTTTTACGGTGAGCTAAAGCATGGGAGGAAGGTCAATTCGAAGAGAACCACAGGTATTGACAGTGTCTGATGCTGCACGGGAAATCCTGGCAAGGGCAGGGCCATCTTGGTTAGTATATAGGTTTTGGAGTCTGATTATTTAGCACCCTGCACCTGGATACCAAGGCCTGTATGAGATTCCTAAGGGTCAGATAGGCCATCTTTTTGAACAAGTAGTTAGGCATCATGGCTATAGACCACCACATGAGGTCCCATCTCTAGCCTACTCTCTCACTGCCTTACATGTCAACTACAATGTTTTCATGAGGGCATGAAAAAGGGTAAGCAAGGGGGTGTATGGAGTACTGAAGAAGGTTTTATTAATTATTTTGTCATCTTTTCATTAAAACTCATAACTTCTTTGCATCATGAACTAGGTAGATAATAAGAAATCATGATAAAATATATAGGATTTATACACAGCATGAAAACACTAATAATTTCCATTTCTTATGCAGGAAAAGGGAAAAACGAAAGATTGTCATTCCAAAGAAAAAGATAGGGCCAAGTTAATTGATGTCTCTTTGGCAGGGAACCATATGTAAACAAGGCAATCTAAATTAAAGCATATCATCCAAGGAAAGGAAAAGGAGATATCGACTCGGCGAAAGAGAACGCATGGATAACTAGGACTTAACAGTTTGGCAAATCCCTCAGGATCCTTTGATCCTGAGAAATCGTTGCCTTAACTATTTTTGCATCCTTGATATCTCTGCTTTAGCTGTCATAAAAAGGGGCAGCACTGCTAGCCCAGGGGATGATCTGCTGTTATTTTTTCTATACAACTTTTCTTTGTATTTGAAACTTTGATCATTGAATCTCGTTGAGAAGTGATTCACTGTAACTCTATTTAATGCTTTAATATAAATCTGGTTGTTGTTCCATCTTTGATCCTGGAGTAATTTCAAGTGGTGTGTCCCTGGAGGCTAAGGGCCTGGCCCTGGTGGAACACTTGCTTTTGTACCGTTATCTTTAGTTCATGCGTGGTTTTCATT
Source organism: Pinus taeda (assembly GCA_000404065.3). Taxonomy (NCBI): domain Eukaryota; kingdom Viridiplantae; phylum Streptophyta; class Pinopsida; order Pinales; family Pinaceae; genus Pinus; species Pinus taeda. Next base: position 113,466 of record APFE031553972.1, on the reverse strand, counting down.
ATCAGCGTTGTTCCGTAATATGATGTGTTTCGCTATTTTACATAACGGTTCTGTTATATTTGATTTATGTTCAACTAAGTAATATCGTTCTCTGTGATAGGAATGTCGTATTATTCATTCTAACTCAGTAATGCATTGTTGTTCCTTTAATCATTAATATAACATTGTTGGTCTTTACAGAATGCTATTGTTGTTCAATTACAGAGTACCCATGTTGTAATAGTCATAAATTGGTATTACTGTATTCATCTATAGATTACATTTAATTGTGATTGCTGATTCAACTGATACTGCTGTTCCATTACGAATTACAATCATTATTCTCTATAACTAAGATTGATATTTGTAGTACCGAAATCAGATTACTGTTTTTCTCAATACTAAGGTGTGCCATGTGTGTTATTTATCTTAGTTTATTTTGCATTTACATTTGGTTCCAAGTGTTGTTGTATATTTCATTACTAATCAGTGGTCGTTCTATTTCCATGTGCTGTCCGATTTATTCCTAGAGTAAAGATTGCTATCTGATCTCTGTAGGATATGATTGCTACACTTATTCCTGTAGATTAAAGTGTTGCTATTTATAAGAATCAATTTCTGTTACATTTTCTAGTCGCTGTTTCATTTCTTAGTTGTTGTTCAATTTCCTAGTTGTTGTTCCATTTCCTATTATTTGCGTTCTCATTGCTTTGGTGTGCAGAACGATCTGAAACCGTAGTGGGCATTAACATTTGTTGTCTAGTTCCTAGATTGATGATCTATTCCTTGATTATCTTTAATTACATCAGTTTACAGAGGGATGAGTTACTGTTACTAGACCCTTGACTGATAAACCGCTTATTTTTCCAAATGCATGATTTAAGCTTTAAAGTGCTTTGCTGTAAGTAGATCTTGTTTCAAGCATCCGTTTACTCTTGTATTCTAAGCATTATACTACTAGCATTACTCTGACAAATGACAGCCTCAAACTGAGTACACTCTTTGAAATAACAAATCATTCCTGGATTAACAAGTTAATGTGAGGTAATTAGAGGTGAAAATGACCCTTTTTATGGCTCAACATCTGTCAGTGAATGGTATTGGCAAGCTGGTCACCTTCCTCTTTCGAGCAAACGGAGTGGTCAGAGGACGTGGACTACATGGGCGAGTGGACGATATGGATGAGCTGAAAGGAGGGCCGTTGGATCGGGCGAATGGACGGTAGAGATGGCTCAGCGGAGGATATTGGTCGAGGTGTGAGCGGGTTGAATTTGGGCTGTTAGATGTTAGGCAGCTAGATTGAACAGTGATCGAGAGGCGAAGTTATGCGGTCATTATCGGGCGAGAGTAGTTTAGTTGGGCGGTAATGGTATTGATCGTACTACTTTCGGACCCTAAGCGGTAAAAGGATGGGGTTGCATGATTCCACTCAGTGATCGACACGTAGTGGCAGATAAGAGAGAAAAAACTACTCTCATCGCGCGCTAACGTTCGATTGAGTCGATGGTGTGATGAGAGAGAATGCCGTCGGATATTTTCCAAGGTGATTAGATGGATGGGAATGGTCAGGCGGGTCACTTTATTGGGCGCAACGGAAGCCATTGGATCTACAGGATGGAATCAACGATGAGGAAACAATGAAAGGTTTTTAGCAAGCGTGCGAGGGTGTATGGTAGGGTTTTATGAGGGTTTGGGATTTTGCCGCTTGGGGCTAAGGCCAAAGGGCTTATTTGTCATGTTTATAGGAAAAAAAGAGGCAATGAAGATGAAGGAGAATAAGCAGGATAGAGGAAGAAAGGAGAAAGTGACCGATGTGGAATCATTTTGACCACAACCCAGTGGACCAAGCTTGTCTCTGACCTTAGAAAATAATTGTTGTATAGCAGAGCTAACACTGTCTCCTTTTGGGGATGAGATGCTCCCTGTGAGGTCTCAAGAACTGTAGACCATTGCCTTCATACAAAAACGATATTAAAAACACTGCCTATTATTCCATTGGTCAAGGAGTCTATTAAAGGCTACACTAAAACCTAGTAAAAATAATATATTTACAACCTTAAGGCCTGAAGACCTTAAACAATATAAACTTTAAAAATTCACCAATTAACTAGGCCATCAAAAACTGTCTCTCCTTCAATACTTTGCAGCATGAAAGTGTTGTTCCCTTCGATCCGAGTGATGATAAAAGGTCCAGTCCATAGAGCATCGAACTTTCCATTGTTGCCTCTCTTCTCCTTCAGCGCATCCCACTTAAGAACCAAGTCTCCAACTTGAAAATTGTCTATCTTTGCCTTTCTGTGAAAGGCTTCTTTGACCCTCTTTTGATGTGCTACGAACATTTCAACCAATTGATCTCTAACTTGATGCACTTCAGCCAGGTCACTAATCCTCCTAGCCATGTCATTTTCCTCATTCTGCTCTTCCTGCAAGAATTTTGCCACAAGGAGGGTCAACTAAATTGGGAATATAGCCTCAACGCCATATACCAGCTTGAATGGAGAATTCCGTGTGGATTTCTTGATGGTTACCTTGTCAGCCCACAATGCATACTTCAGCTTGGAATCCCAGTTCTTCTTGTTGTCTTCTAGCAACTTTTTGACTATCCTTATCAGGCTTTTGTTGGAAGATTCTGCTAGACCATTACCTTAAGGGTAATATGAGGTGGAATGAACTAACTTAATGCCCATTGAGTCACACATGTCCACCAACTCTTTTGCCTTGAAGGCTGTTGCATTGTCTATAATCAATTTGTGTGGATAGCCAAACCTAGTGAAAATATTCTCTGTCAAGAATTTCATGACCACATGGTGATTAGCTTTCCTAGTAGGGATGGCCTCAATCCATTTAGTGAAGTAGTCAGTGGCTACTAAGATCCATCTATGCTGGCCACTAGAATGTGGATTAATTTCCCCTATGAAATCCAAACTCCATTGCTGAAAAGGGCCATTGGCATGTATTAGTTTCAAAGGTAAGGACTTTAACTATTGTTTTCCTTCAAACCTTTGGCACCTATCACAAGATTTGACAAATGAAAAGACATCAGAAAACAAGATGGGCCAATAATACCCAACTCTAAGAATCTTGTGGGCTGTGGTTTTCCGATAATGATGTCCTCCACATATGCTGGAATGAAACTGATACATGACCTCCATGGATTTTTCTTTGTCCAAGCATCTTAAAAGGATTCCAGAGGGGTCCCTCCAATACAACAAGTTTTCATGAATGCAATACTTGGCTGCCCTGAGCTTGATGGTTCTGGCTTGGATTGAAGCTAAGCCTGGAGGAATTTCTAACTCCTGCAAAAATTGAGCTATTGCAGAATACCATTTACAAGAAGCTATATTTTCGGCCAATCACTGGTGATGTCCTGGTTTTGCTGTTTCTTATGTCTTTCCATCTTCTAAATTTGTGCTTATCAAATTCATGTCCAACATCCTGCAATTTTCTTTAGCCATCAGCTTGGCAAGGCCTTGACCCCTAACAAGCTTGGTGGGCTTTAATTTTGTGTTAAATTCAATAAGCTTGGCAATTCGTTTAGCTCTCCTTCCATCAATATCTGGCTGCGTTAGGACATCTTTCACTGAAGCAAAGGGCACATATGCAATTACCTCAGAGTGTAGAATGTATATTTTGAAAGCTTTCAAGGATTTGATAAGAGCATAAACCTGTTTCTCAATGATATCATACCTTAGTTCAGCATCCCTTAATGTTTTGATAAAAGATGTCACTGGATGCTCTGAACCCTCATCATCTTTCTGCAATAAGACTACTGTAAGGGTGTCACCAAAAGCAAAGAAGAAAATATGGAACTCCTTGCTATAATCTGGGCTAATCAAAGTTGGAGCTACCATAATAACTCTTTTGATAGCTTCAAAAGATCTTCTTGCTGCATCAATCCATTTGATCTCTCATCCCCTTTTCAGCATGGAGGTGATGTGTTTTACCAATTCTACAAAATTTGGAATGAACCTTCTTACAAAATTTATTTTGCCCACAAAGGATTGGATGTCCTTTTTAGATCTTGGGACAGACAAAGTCTATATTGCCTTTACTCTTTCTACATCAATTTTGACACCTACAGCAGAGACAATGTGCCCTAATAGCTTGCCCTCCTCTAAAGAAAATTGTGATTTCTTAGGATTGATTGATATCCCAAACTTCCTACACTTCAGAAACAATTTCCTTAAATGCTGCAAATGATCTTGATGGTTGTTGGAGTATACTGTTATATCATCTAGGTAGACAAGGAAAAACTTATCCTTCTCTCCCACAAATGCTATATCCATAGCCCTATGAAAGGTGGCTCCAGCATTCATCAACCCAAAAGGCATCTTGGAGTACATAAAAGTGCTCCAAGGAGTGGTAAATGCAGTCTTTTCTTGGTCGTCTGGATGTATAGCAACTTGGTTGTACCCTGAAAATCCATCCAGGAAAGACATCACTTTGGCTCTTGAGACTTTCTGCAGCAAATGCTCCATATTTGGTAAAGTATAACTGTCTTTCTTAGAGCACTTGTTCAGGTTCCTGAAATCAACACACAACCTGATTTCCCCACTTTTCTTCCTCACCACTACCAATTTGGCTACCCACTTTGAGTATCTCAAGGGTACTATGATTTTGGCAGCCAACAACTTTTTGGTTTCTTTTTCAATCAGGGGGAGGAGCAAAGGATTTATGGGTCTCAGCTTTTGTTTGAAAGGGATGGTGTCTTTCTCTAAGGGGATCTTTTTATGCTAGATGATCTTCCTGTCATAAGTTCTGAGGTCACTATATTTCCAGGCAAAGACATCAGCAAACTACTTCATCAAGTTGCAATACTCAGAAATTTGGGTAGCAGACAAATGAGTGGATAAATTTATATATTTTGAATGATCTGGAATCCTTATGTTATGCCTATTGACTACAGATTGGTCTTCTTTTTGGGTAGCCTTATGAGGTACATCATTATGGTCAAACAACTTCTCTAGAGGCACTAGCCCTCTAGGTATATGATTGCTAGGCAGCTAAACAATGTTATCTTGGTCGATTTTGTTCTTTAGCTGGGACTGGGGGCTTTCTTCCAAGGTTTCATTCTCTTGATAAATTTGCATTTCAGAGAATTCATCAATGACTTGCATAAACCTGTTTACGTCATCATCATCCTCAAACACTTTCCAATGTTGGACATTATCAGGCAAGGATGGTCTATATTTTATCTGGACCTCATAAACCAATTTAGGGGGCATGGGAGGGATGAACATGCTAGCAAACACAGCAAGGGAATCAACAAGCAGATTTTTTTTACTCTAGGTATATATGAGATACCAAAACCATCAAAAGAATCTTTGAGTCTCCATACCTCATCTCTGTATGCTTTTAGCCTTCGGTGCCTTGCTTGGAACGTTTTGTTCACTTGCTGGATGATAAGATCAACATCTCCAAACACCTTTATAATTCTGATTCCTTCATCTTTGGAAGCGTTTAAACCCAATATCAGAGCCTCATACTCTACTATATTGTTGGTGACCTGAAAAGTCAGCTTGAAAGACAGATGTGTGCTTTCTTGTTTTAGAGACACCAACACCACCCCTGCTCCAGCAGTTTCCTTTGAATAGGCTCCATTAAAGAACATGTCCCAAGCTTGTGTTCGTTCCTCTTCCATGGCCTGGCCTACAGGTTTCTTGATCAGCACTGGGGCCTTATGGGATTCTTTAATTTGTAGAATACATGCCCCAAAGTCAGTTTCCCCAGCATAAATGGGATGATTAGTGGGATTCTTCTCATCACTGATGATATAGGCCAACTGGGCTTCCCTATATAGTCTTCTGCTTTCTCCTCCAAAAACTGGGAGAGTGGCATAAGATAAGTCATTTTGTAATGTCCCACCCAATCTCTTATTCCACCCTCTAGACAGTAGCATGCCAAAACTTAGGGGGAACATCTACTACCACAATATCCATCATCATGCTCTTCATGGGCAGCTGAGTTAGGGTGATAGCCAAGTCTTTGATTAACCCTAGACATTTCACCTTTCTTGAGTCAAAAGAGAATAAATCATGATAAGGTCTGGTGATGTCAAGGCCTAACTTTTCCATGACAGCTTTGGGCATCAGATTGTGGCTAGCACCTGTGTCCAGCAGATAGTTGTGGAGGATTTTGTCATGAATGGTCAAGGAGACATAAAATGATGGAGAACTGTTATCAACAGGTTCGGTCATTGATCTAAGCACAACTGCAGGTTTATCATCTTGTAAATTCACATAGTCATGGGATGTTTGTGTGGTCTTCAACTCAAGGGCATCAAGGATGGGCTTCTAAAGGCCTCACTCTTTACAAGTTCTATCAGAGGTACAGATATTTTCAACCTCTAGACTTCTGATTCAACACTGAAAGGGGAAGGGGACTTGTCAGGGCTTCTTACCTCTTGGGCTGGTGTTTTGAGGATGACTGGATCATCTGCTGGCATTTTCTGTTTGCTGACCTACTACTCTATAGGAACAACAGTTCTTTGGGCAGGATTCTCTTTGACATTACTCATTCTTGACCTCAAGGTATATCTTTGTTGATCTTCAGTTTTTAGAACAACTTCTTTATCCCACTCTTGACTGGTTTAGTCCTGGAACAATGACTCTTCATAGGCAGCTAATATCAAAAAGGTAGCATTGCCCTTGTCCTCCATGCAATGAATCTCATCCTATTCATCAAACTGTTCCTCCTCCATTACTACGTTTTGGGAAGGAGTCTTAATCCTTTGTTCTTCACTTTCCTCTTTTCCCCTCTGAATGATCTGCATTTGTTTATTTACTCTTCTAAATGGATTTGGATTTCTAGGGGCAAATGTACTAGGAAGCCTTGCTTTTCCAGAACTGTACTCAACCTTCAATTTATATATTTCAGCAGCCAATGACTCTATCATCTTAGTCATTTTATCCAATTTGGGTTCTGGAGATGAAGTAGAGGAAGAAGAAGCTTCACCTCTCTGCCTCCTTCTATCAGCATGACCTTTGAGCTTTTCTACAACCATGATATTAGATTCCACCTCTAGGGTTGCATTTTGCATTTCAGCTAGAGTGGCACATCTTCTTTCTCTTAAGAGTAGGCAGAAGTCAGAGTCAAATGCATTAACATGGGTGAGTTTGGCAGAGGTGGGAGTAAGCTTCACTTTAGCTAGTATCTTACTATACATACAATTGAATCTTTTATTAAAATCAGACAATGATTCACCATTTTCCCTTTTGAGGTTGCCAAAATCAGTATGGTAATATAGCAGGTCTTTCTTATCTCCTCAGTGCTTTAAAAACACATCATATAATGCTTCAATGTCTGCTATAGACCTAGGGGTTAGCTCTCTGAACCACTTTCTAGCCTCTCCATCAAGGCTTTGAACAAACACTCTCATCCACACATCATCCTCACTGATATCTAGGTTATCAACATAACTATAAAAAGACTCAAGGTGTTCTTTAGCTCTTACTCCCTCTGTACCAGTGAACTTAGGCATGTATTTATGGTATTCTCCTGCAGGCATGGCATTCAAAGAAACAAGCAGGACCAAGGGTCTATACCTAGCAGCTATGATTCTTTCCATTTTGGTAGGTGCTTGTTGGCTTGCCATGACTGGGATGGATGGAGGGGTACCGGTCATTTGGATGATAGAGGGCTGAGAAATGAATAATAGGACAGAAGGAAAATTATCGACTGTAGGGGAGGTTTTCTTTGGACTGAGATCCAAAGGGGAACTTAGTGGACAAGGAGCTGTATGAATCTCTGAGAATATTTCTTCACTGAAAGTGTTAAGCTCTATATGTTCAAAATGTACATGCTTAGTTACAAGCCTTTCTTGCAGAGATACATAAGATTGTTTAGGCTTACCTAATCCTGATGCTCCTTTCTGTGATTTTTTTCTCTGCTTGACAATCTTCTTAGGGTCAGGAATTGGGTCAGCTAGTGATTTCTGTGGATTTCTCTAAGTATGCCTCACAAATTGAGCCAGAACTGTAATGTGGAGTTGCCAAAAGGTTGGTCCTCCAATAGAGTCACCAGATAGATGATTACAACCAAAAATGTGTCTAGACTTTGTCTATCATCAAAGCTAGATTTGTGTCATTCTCCTAGGGAAGCTGAGCTTCAATCTCCTCTCCCCGGCAATGGTGCCAATTAAGTTATCACTCCAAGAAATTCTCCTAGGTTGTAGCTCAGAGATGCCTGGTAACATATAAATTCAACTTATTGTCACAGGGTTAATAGAAGGACTGATGGTTGTTCAAGCCAGATAACCACTTCTACTTTGTTTCACTCCAGACATGCGTGAAAAACCCTAGAGTACAAGGCTTTAGACCACCAAATGCTTACAGTTTAGATATTGGGTGAACATGGAGAATACTAACCACACTAGCAGATGCACAAGACCATGTGATGGTTGATTGCAACTAGTAAATATTAACTTGTAAATCTATTCTACTAATGCACAGACATGATGACAGCTCTCTTGCATTAGATAGAAAGAAACCCGAGTAACTTATTCAGTGATGCATTAAAAAATCTAACACAGAGATAGGATGACAACTATCTAGTGCTAAACCTCAAAAGATCAAGAATACAGTATATCAAGCACAATCTTAGAACAGAGGAAAATGGAAAGTGAGCAGTTAACAGCAAAAGAAGCTTATATTAGCTTAAAATTAAGACGAGACGTTGCAAGTGACAAAATATCTACAGTCTCTAGAAGTTCAACCTTACATCAAAATGCCAACCACCAACCCTAATTACATCTTATTTCTGGGTATTTATAGATTTTTCATTACAAGGGCACTTAGCCATTTAGGTATGGAAGGGTCATAATTGACCATCAACTGCATTTAACTACCTGATGGAGTCTCTGACTGTGTTTGCCTTCTATAGTGGGTGAATCTGATTTGCTCAGGTGCTATGCTATCATCTTAGGCAGTTGGAGTGCTCGTACTAGGGTAACTCCATAACTGATAAATTCGGTTACAAGGGTGTGCTTGTCCTTTTTCCCCTTTTCCATAATGTCTTGTTAAACATGGTTGTTGGGGTCTGTCAGTGACTAGTACTGGAAAGATGGTCACCTTCCTCTTTCGGGCAAATGGAGTGGTCAAAGGATGTGGACTGCATGGGTGAGTGGATGATATGTATGAGCTGAAAGGAGGGTCGTTGGATTGGGGGAATGGATAGCAATGATGGCTCGGCGAAGGATATCGGTGGAGGTGTGAGCGGGTTGAATTTGGGCTATCAGATCTTAGGCGGCTAGATCGAATGGTGATTGAGAGGCTGAGTTACTCAGTTGTTATCAGGTGGGAACAGTTTAGTTGGGTGGTAATGGTATTGATCGCACTGCTTTCGGGCCCTAAGCAGTAAAAGGATGGGGTCGTGCGATTTCACTCAGTGATCGACAGGTAGCGGTGGATGAGAGAGAAACACCGCCCTCATCACGCACTAACGTTCAATTGATTGGACGACGCGATGAGTGCGAATGCCACCGAATCTTTTTGAAGGTGATCAGATGGTTGGGAATGATCGGGCGGGTCGCTTTATCGGGCACGACAGGAGCCGTTGAATCTGTGGGAGGGAATCAACGGCGGGGAAAAAATGAAAGGTTTTTAGCAAGCACGCGAGGGCGTATGGCAGGGTTTTATGAGGGTTTTTTCTTTTGGCGCTTGGGGTTAAGGCTAAAAGGGGTTATTTGTTAGGTTTATAGGAAAAACAAAGGCAACAAATATGAAGGAGGATAAGCGAGATAGAGGAAGAAAGGAGGAAGTGACCGATATGGAATCCTTTTGAGCACAACCCAACGGACCAAGCTTGTCTCTGACCTTAGAAAATAATTATTGTATAGCATAGCTAACAATAACAACCTATCTTTATAGATCTGAAACATAAGGGTATAGATGTGGAAAATATAGCTAAAAGTGATGGAGAAACTGAGACTACTCACTCAGCTAAACTCCTCCTATAAAGGTGGAGGTGTACTAGAAGCCCTAAGGAGCTAAATTCCACTTTGTCGAGTAAATGAGAGGAGATAAAGGTCTAATTGGGATGAGACAGAGGTCAAAAAACACAACAAACAACTCTCGGCAAAACCCAGAAACAAATCTGATAAAAACTCGGAAACCCTAAAATCATAGGTACTGACTTGTTTTCAGGTGAGATCACAATTTTTGGGCTAAAAGGTGCCCTCTGGACTCTAGATTGCACTTTTTGGGCTAAAAAGTGTGATTTCTACTCCTTGATTCTCAGTCAGAAAATCATCGAAAATCTGTTGTTTCTGTCGTGGCTAGTTCCTGTGACCTACAGAAAATACCAGAAAACTTGCGAAAGTCATAAATTTAACAAATATAGGGTGAAAAAGCTAGGAAACATTAAGAGACTGATAAAAGAAGAAACCCTAAGCTAAAAAATGAAGGTCACCTAGGTTTCTGGATCTGAAATATAAAACCAATGGAGTCTGTTGGGTTGTGTTATATTCTTTCCACAACTGGCCCACCTAGTTAACCAGGGGGTTAGAGGGATGGCAAAGTCCCCCCTTCGTTGCGCCAATTGCACAATGGGGAAGTCATAGGAGGTTTGAGGGGGGCAGGTAGGCCCCTTCTACAAGGTCCGGTGCAGCGCCCCCGGGGAATTGTTTTTGGATGCTATATTAGGTAGATAGACCTACCTATAGTTTTGTGCATGGTTTTCGCACATGGTTTTGGGTGCGGTGGTTTTGGGTGTGATGGTATTGGATGCTTCGGCATGTATAAATATGTATTGTAACATTGAAAGGAACATAATGGAAAATCAATCTGATAGTCCAAGTTTTGGGATCCAGGGGAAAATCTCGATGTATATGTTTTTATGTGTTATGCTCTCGCATTGTTTATTTTCTTTTCTTAGAATTCGTATGCAAGTAATTTCTATATGGGGTTAAAACCTACAGTGTCGCAAAATTTTTTGTAGTGTTTTCTTCTCAAATATGTACGAGAAGAATCGACTTAAGATTGTGGTTGAAAAACAATCTCAACAATATAAATGGTTACTAAACATTGTAGATCTTCACCAACCGATAGAAACAAAACCTGTCAAAGTCGTGATCTATGCCACAATCATAGTTAAACATAAAAAAGAAACAATAGTAACTCCAATCATCCAATGGAAACCATATATAAAAGGAATAGATTTTATTATAACACTTGTGAAGGGAATAAATAAATGCTACCAGTCCCCCTTTATGGGATGGGTTCTTGGCTATCCTCAAATGCCTTCAGCTTGTGTAGAGTCTCTCTCCTCTATAATGTGTAAACCCAACAAATAATGGTGTGCAACAATGAAAATAATTAGAGTTGCAGCAGCGAGTGCAACAATGAAAATAATCAAAAGTGAATAATGAATGGAAAACCCTTCTATTTATAACAAAATACTGAGTGTTCCTCGAATAATGAGAAATAATAAAATATTATTAACCCCATTCTTGGAATAACCACTTGGAATATTTTATTATATTTGGTTAGGAGGGAAAAAATATTTAAAATTTTATTTAGATATAATAAATAAATAAATGATTTATTTACCATCTCAAGAAATTGGTTAAGGAATAGTAAACAAATAATGATTTATTTAATTATTCCTACGAGATTTAGTTAAATTTCACAAGGAACAATAATTAAGTAGTGATTAATTAATTATTCCTAGAGAAAAATAAGATAATTAATCATTTATCTGATGATTTTTCATAATTGGGTCAAATATGACAAGGAATAATAATTGAACAATGGTTTAATTAATTATTCCTAGAAGAAGATAAAATAAATAGTTATTTAATTAATTAATATTCATGGGTTTAATTATAAATTACTTAACAAAGGTCGTTTATTAATTAATTTCTCACAATGAAAGCAATTTTACTATGGTAAAATTGGATTTACATGGTGTACTTCGATCCATCTAGTAAATTAGGCTAGATGATCAATTTTTTGGTGATAACACATCCTCCATCCTTTGATTTTCTTTCTTCTTTCTCTCTTCCCTCTTTGTGCATTTTTTCCTCTTTGCCTCCACTGCCAAAGATGCTTTATCAGTGATAGGATCTGCTTTGAGCTTGTATATATGCTCAAAATCTAGGTTTTTGAAAATCTTCCTCTTACCCTTGTCCTGCGTTGGTTTGCTTCTTATTGATGCTATTGTTGTTGCTTCCTACGATGCTACTGCATGCAGAGTAGCTTTTCATGTTGTGTTTATATTGACTATTTCATTGAGCTTGAAGTTGTTGTAACAGTACCTCCAAGGGTCCTCCTCCACCTAATGAAATGTCTTGTGGATCCATTTATAGTACACCTTTGCTAAATAGTTCTTGAAAATACTGTGGGGATCATACAAAATATGGCCTTCGGTGCCAAACTCAAACTTCACTCTCTCCTTAGCTTCGGCATATGCATCCTTCAAGCTCTTAATATCATACAATCTAATCCACAAAGAAGAGAGGGCCATGGTATCGTCTTCCTCCTATGAAACCCTGTTGATAACCTTATGGAGATGTGTAATGAGACCTCTTGCATGACCAACTTGTCTATGGCATACCTTGATAGAACATGTCGAGGCTTTTATCCGCCAAACATCCTGATGAAGGTGCCAACGGGTGAGGCATACCAATCTGCAATGTCAGGTATTGTCTCCATCACCTCTTGGGACACACAAGGTGGATCCTACTTAAAGATCAAATTATACAATAGGATGATGAAATGGTAAATCAACCTCGCCATAACTCCTTAGTAGCTACAGTGGGAAAGTAAATTTCAATAAATGTTGACAAAAATCTCTTTTGGTGTCCATGTCCTGGAAACTAATGCTAGACACAAATTGCATCAAGTAAATATGTGGACATGTAGAATCTCTTGCTCATCCTTGGGTGGATTTCGGGCGTTATTGATATGGACTTTCAACTGAAGAGCCAACATATCGAACTAGTTAAATGGCCTTCCATCATTCACCAATTGTTCCAACACAACCATGCAATTTTCCAGAAAGGTCTTTGTGCTCTCTTGACCGTATAATCAACATGCAAAGATGATTAGGAATTGGTGGGCCTTCCTGAGAGACTTTGTCTTCTAAACATGATTTGGTTTCACTCTAAACTTCAATGGCTCTTTTAGCTAATTCTTCACAATATCTTTAGTGTTCGCAAAGCTATTGGTAGCATAGAAACGTGCATCCATGCGGTTCACCAGTTAAGGTAAATGATACATGTGTTGATAGGTCTCTACCCTCAAGGTAGCAAGTTGCATCCCACTAGCACTCCTCAATGTCATAGCTTTTGGATATTTGTGTGAGATAATCCAGTGGATAATGTCTGCACATGGGAAGATGGGGTACCTGTATGCAACCTTATGCAAGCCTTACTGGTGGATGTTGATATAAATCTGTTGATTCTATGGATATTCCTTGAAGTCCCCTGTAAAGATTTCTTTGATTTCCTGCCATGTTAACTCCATGCCCTTATCAATAAACAACTGAGTGTCTACATAAACTAGAAAATTCCCTAACACCTTCTCAAGTGCTTGCCCGGTGCTACTCTCGATAGTATCCTTTGAGGTAGCTCTCTTGGGAGCTATGTTACGTGTAACTTCTAGAGAGTTTCTCGACAAATGTTGGACCTAGAGATGAAGAGGACACTCATGGCATAAAAATGTTAACTTGAAACCAAAAGCACTTCAAGAACAGACTAATCAACAAACTGGGAAACTCTTGGGAGGGATTGCATAATCTTGGCTTAGAAAGGTGAATGGGTGCTAACTTTCCTAGTAGTCAGTGGGGAGGTCTTGCTAACTGGAACTGTGCAATGCACAATTCAGTCAAGGCACAAGCTAGGAGAGACTGCAAATTACGCAGTCTCAGTGGCCAAGGCTCGGAGATGGCTCCTGGAACTACACAGTGCGTAATTGGAGCTAAACTTGGGAAACCTCCGCGCAATTTTGGAAGCCATGGCCAAGGGTTTGAGCTCCAAAAATGTGTAGTGCATGCTTGCGAAGATTGGATCCAGCTCAAGGAAGCCCATATTTTCCCATGAGGAGTGAGAAATCGAACAGATCTGAAGAATTGTTTGATGCTGGGTGCATATCTAAGTGAATGATAATGCATGTGAGTGAAACGAGTGTAGGAATCAATCAAACAGAAGAGAAACAAACCATGTGGAGAGAGTCATCGGAATGACAATCATTGGTGCAAAACCTGGGTGATGCATGTGACACTTCAGAAAGGCAATGAAACAATTAAAACAACACTTCTACAAGATAAAATAATTTAAAATGCTAGTGTTCTTTCAACAAAATGAGTGAAACAACATTCTCACAAGCTAAACAAACAAAAGTGACAAGACTAGAAAAGCAAGACTTACCCAGAAAAGCAATGAAAATCTCATTTAAGGTTCCTTGATATTCTCGAGAATGGCAGAGCTCCAAGATCAAATGTGTAAATGAGCTCTAGCAGCTTCAATTAAATAGATTTGGTTGATTTAGGGTTTATGACGTGAAGGCCAAAAATGAAGGAAGAAGCGACACTTGGCTGCAGTTTCCAAAATAACTCAAGTGTCTCCTCGAGGCTGCTAAAGTAGATTCGTATTTTCTAGCAATGCCTTTTCACTTTTTGTTTTTTTCTTTTTCGAGAAAGTTGCCATGCATTGCTCGGAGAGATTGGGCAGTTTCGGGAAGGGCTAGGCAACTCACTGGCACATGCACTAAGTAGGTTCTGAGAAAGAAGGTTTTGTGTAATTTGTGAGGTGAGTGGCTCTAGGTTACCTCTCATGCTCCACGCAGTTTCCCAACTAAAGGCATACTTTCAATTGGATCTGCTCAATTTTAGAGCTGAAGGTTCACTGTCGGGTTGGACTACACAATTCCCAAGAGCAAGGCTAGGTGCCCTCAGGGATTGCACAATTCACTAAGGTTAGCCGATAACTGGGTGAAAACCAAGTCAATATATCGTCTTGTCGGTTAAATAGTAAATCAAGTAAGAAAACACAAGCCATAATGCAAAATATGAAGCTTAATCAAAGCACAAGTACTTGGTTCAGTGCAAGATAAGTTGTTGTGATTTAGGAGGGGGGCTCCAAAATGAAGTACAGGAAAAATTTTGAGGGTGGTTGTAGCCTCTACTATAGGTTCATACATATGCCATAATCTAAGGATTCAACCACTGGTGGATGCAAGGTTTCTTTAAAGTGGGAGTGGAAGTGAGAGCGGGGAGAAATATTTTCAAAAGCTCCTAGTTCGGGAATGAATTTTTTTACAATATTATTTTTATATATTGTGAGGCATATATGTCAACAAAGCACGTAAAGTGATGAATTATATATATAAATAATAAAACATGGATTGGACCATATAAGATCAATAATCTAGAAGTTATAATCTTCATCAACCACGTCCACAAGTTAGTAACATACAACATATTGAGTCTCATGATTCATCAATCTTAGAATTTCAATCTTTCAAAATTCGATATATGACATTTATCATTATTGACCCCTAAAGTTGTAACTTGTACTTGTAACCATTACCAATACCAAGTAACCAAATGATAACAAAGAATATCTAACATGAAATGAAATGTTTCAACTTTCAATTTTCATGAAACATCATGTTCATAATTCATTACCAATGAGTTATAATTTCCATACTCAAACTTAAAACTTAAATTGTATATTGTTTACAAAAAATATCATAATAAATATGAAACAATCAACAATTATAAAAACTACTAGAAACTAGAAAAGACAAGTAAATATACTATCTATTACTAATGCTTGGGCCTCTTGCTACATGCCTAGCTTCTAAGAAAGCATGTAGAATGATGAATTGGTTATTAAAAGCATAAAAACATGGATTAAACCAAATAACATCAATCATCTAGTGGTTACAATCTTCCTCAACCACTGGTCCACAAGTTACAAGTTTAGATTTATATAGCATGTAAGAGTGCATATAATCAAAATAAAATTGGGTGCAATCCATCTCTGAACTAAAAATACATCAACGAATAGGCTCTAGATGGCCTCTAGTGCAAAAAAATATCATCCTACAACAAATAGCTACATATCATCAAAATAGTTTCCTATCTTTGGATCTTTCTCATTAGTATCACCCTCAAGCATTAACATAAGATATGAAAAATGTAGCATGTCAAGTAAAGATTTTGTTTGGATGATGAGTACATTTTTAGTAGGATCATGATAAAGGAGTTTGAAAACCAATGCCACTAACATCATGGTAAATAGAGGGATTGGTGTTTTTGATTAAATACAAATTCCATATCCTATTACATGACAAAATCCAATGGAAACGTTGCAATCCTAAAATCCTAAAAAATTGATAAGTATGTTGAATTTTGAGTGCGGTCTAAAATTCTACTTTCTCTATATGAAATTAAATGAGGTTGAAACCACTCTCAAACATCCTGAGTCATTTCATGGAAATGTTACAAATTTGAAAGGATGAAAAGTAAAATGAAATAATAAAGGATAATGTCACATTTACTTTAATACTTTAGCATTACCATGAATTGCATATCAATTATATGGCCACGGGCTTGATCATTAGGCTGCCCAACTCAAAAATTCTTGTTTCTTTGAAAAACGATTGGGTTTGGAACATGTTTGAAAAAAAATAATGGTGAAAAAAGATAGGGAGTGGTTTTTTTTTTAGAAAGCATGATCCGGGAGTTGCTCCCGAAGGGAGCACTATTCAAATGCAGATTCGAGGGGGGAGGTGGTCCCCCGCAAGCCTAGGTGGATGATATAATTCACCTAAAATATCCTTTAATATCTTTATCTTCCTTTCATATCTATAGCGAGCATAACAACACAACAAACACCCTCTCTAAAGAGGGTATGCCTATGGCTCATGGGATGTGGTTTATCACCGAAATTCAAAATGGCCAAACATATGAGCTCTATCATTGTCCTTTCATTGAGGAAGACAACTCATCATAATTTTTTTTGGGGGGGGGTTTTCCATCTTAAGCTCATATACATTGAATTATTCACATTTTTTTCTCTTTATTGCTCCACCATTTAAATGCATATTTGCAATCCTCTTGACAATTTTTCTCTTAGCAAGAACATTATTTTTGTACAACAAGCCCTTATATGGCAACACTTATCAACAAATTTCTTCATCATATGAGTACATATTTGACATGTATAAAAAAATGTAATTTTATTTCTTTCGAAAACAAAAATTAAGCATTTTTATAAAGAAAAACAATATAAATATACTTTTTTTAAAATTGAAATTTTTATGAGAGATGCTCTAAGACACATTATCGGTAGATGTCAAGCATAAATGCTTACAATTTAACATTTAACAAATTTAATCTAATGTCAATGTCTGCCCTAATTAAAATTTGATATAATTATTATGTATACATAAAATATAAATTCAACATTGGTTTTGCAGAAAGCACAGTGGAATTGGTTAAATGAAGAGTGCAAGGGAAATTTGTTTGAGAGAAAGTGTGAAATAATTAAAAATAAAAATACTAAGTAATGTTGGACTCTATATTTTGAATATAATATTTTAAAGTAAAATAGTTAATTTAACACTGGTGGAACTCCATCATTTGAATATAATATTTTTATTTTAAAAATATAATATAATATTTTTTTATCCTTTTAATAAAATTAGTGATTTTTTTATTAGGTATAGTGGTGCTCTCCAACACAAACGCTAGATATGTGTAACCGTTTAATGTAAACATTTTGACTTGGAAAAATAAAATATGGTATAGATGCGTAACTTAATGTAAACATTTTAACTAGGTTAAAGTAAAATAATAATAACAAAATAATAATAACCTTCTAAACATTAATAATAATAATAATAAAATGACCCATACTATTGACCCATGGAATTAATAACCCATGGTATTGATGCATGGTAATCATGTGGAATATAACCTATCTAAAGGGGAAATTAAACTAGCCTAGGTCCATCTTAGTTGGATGTTATATTTAGATACATAATTAGATGTAGAAAATGAAGGTCTTGAATCCTTAAAGCTTGTAAAGGTAAAACATTTTTATGGATATGTTCACAATTGACATTTGTTTTGTTTTTATGGTTGAATGGATGAATACATAATGTGTATATATGGGTAGAACTTTTAGAGCTTCTTGGAGGCTCTTGGGTGATTCATGAAGTGAAGGTATTTTTAAGAAGTGTAAGGTTAAACAAGATTGCACAAAATACAAAACAATAGTTTCTTCTTCATTCTAATGTCTCCTTTGATAATTACGTTAATATAAAATATTTAATATATGCTCTTAATTTATGTGTAACAATGTGTTATAGAAATAGAGTTATAAAAGATCTAAGATGGTAAGTTTAGAAATGAATAAGCTTAACGTGAAAGTGAGTTGGGGCGAGCGGAGGAGGTGGGAGAAATATTAGATAAAATATAATTATTACATTTGATGTAATATTTAAACCTACCTTCATCCATTTCTACTAGCTTGCTATTGATATTGAGTAAAATAAAATACTATAATATTATATTTTATGTAAAATTTGAATAATCCATTTTCTTGTTAAAAAAATTATTTACTAACAAATAACATCATGTAAAAATCTGTGTTAGACAGGTGACGTAGAAGAAATGTTAGGAGATCGTGAAACCCCAGAGCCAGAACGGGAACTAATGGACCCAACTTAAATTTTAAAACTTCTTAAATTTTTTATTTAAAGGAATATCACACTTTTTGAGTTGATATTGAGATGCAAGATATTGTCGGGCCTGTTGTAACTGGATCTGCCGTTGCCGAGGGTGCATTCCATTGTTTTTAAAGGTTTGACTTTATTTTTTAAAACAATAATTGTTGTCAGTTGACTTAAAATGTTTCAGCCTTTGAAATATATTTTTTTGAAACAAAGCCAATCAAAATTTGGGTTTGTTTTTTGGAGGGTTAAGTTTCTTTTAAATTATTTGCCTTTATTATGAAATGGTGAGAAGACTTTAAAAAAATGAGTTTTTTTTTTTTTAATGTAAAAACGAGTGATAAGTTTTTTAAGTACTCGCTCTAAGTGGTAAAAGATGTTAAGAAAATAAAGGAAAGAAAAGTGGTGAAAGGTGTTTAAAAAAAGAGAGGCTATTGGTAAAAGAATTATAGTGTGTGTGGGTGAAAGTATTTTTGGGATTATTTGGTAGGTATTTTTTGAGATTGGGTGAAATAATGTCAAATTTGTTTGTTGATATTTATGTGAATGAATCCACTAAATTTGATGGAGGAAATTACATGAATCGGAAATTCAAGTTGCTGACTATTTTAGAATGTTATAATTTGTGGTTCATTGAGCAAAGATGAGCTCAAACCCACTGTTACAACTTTTATTCCAAATTTGGAGCAACCAGAAATCAAAGCAAAGGCCTATGTATGTAAAAGACAACATTATTCCTCACATCAAATATTGCAAAACATCAAAGGAAACATGGGATATGTTGAAGGGTTTGTAAGAAACAACAAATACAAACTGGATCTTGTTTTTGAAGACTAAGCTTTTATCTCTAAAAATGGAAGAAAACAAAAATATAAGCAATTTCATATATCGTGTCAGATTTAAGTGATAAGTTAGGAGATATTGGTGAAAAGGTGTCTAGTATTAACTTAGTCACCATCACATTAAATGGCTTAGTGCAAAATTATCGAATTTTTGTTTTAAGTCACAACCCCTACATTTGATGAATTGAGAGGAATTCTTGTACAAGAGGAGAAGAGGATGAAGAGTTTTAGTTTGGGATCCAGTAGTTCAGATTTAGGGTTGGTAGCCAAGGGAAAACATCCATGCAGAGGTAAGCTATGGGACAAGAACAAAGGAGGCAAGTTTCAAGCAAAACCGAAAGGTGTGACACAATCTAAATTTCCAATCCATGATAAGATAAATGATGATTGTTATTATTGCGGCAAACGAGTGCATCATTTTAAAAATTTCTATAAAAGGAAATATAATGAGTTGAGACAAAGGAACATAAGGCATAATGGAAATTTTGTGGACAAAGACACCTCAACCAGTGATGGATTTAAAAATCTTAAATTGCTTGTTTCTGACGCTACATTAAATCTTAAATTGTTTGTTTCAAGAAAAACAGAGAGGTGTGATACAATCTAAATTTCCAATCCATGATAAGAGAAGTGATGATTGTTATTATTGTGGCAAACGAGTGCATCATTCTAAACATTTCTATAAAAGGAAATATAATGAGTCGAGACAAAGGAACATAAGGCATAATGGAAATATTGTGGATAAAAACACCTCAACCAGTGTTGGATTTAAAAATCTTAAATTGTTTGTTTCTGATGCTGCATTAAATCTTAAATTGTTTGTTTTTGATGTTGCATTGTCTGTGGAAAATGATGATGTGAATGCTTAGTTCATTAGTTTTGGCCATCACTCCATATGTCTTGTAATAAGGGTTGGTTTGATGAATATTATGAAAACATTGATGGAAAATATGTTTATCTAGGAGATAACAAATCACTTAAAGTTCAAGGTTATGGAGTAATAGGTCTGAATTTTCCTAATGGACAAGAAAGACAAATCCATAATGTGATGTTTGTTCCTAGTACAAAAAAGAATGTAATTTCTTTTTCTACTATTGTTGACCAAGATTTGAAGGTAGAATTTGTTAAATCATAGTGTGTAGTGAAAGACATTCAAGATTGCTACAAGGTTATTGCCACGAGTACTAGAGTTGGAGACTTCTATAAGTGTGATGTGACCAGGAAACTTCATCAAGCGTTGGCATCTACAACAATATCAACAATAGAGTTATGGCATCAAAGGTATGGACATATAAATCACAATGATTTAATGCTACTTCAAAAGAACACAATGGTTGAAGGTCTTCATGTCTTGAAGAATGATCATGTTGAATGTGAAGCATGTGTACTTGGCAAGCAACATTGGGAGGAATTTCCTATACATAAAGAAAAAAGGTAGAGGGGAATACTTGAATTAATTCATATTGATGTATGTGGACCTATGAAAACTATATATATTGGTGGATCATGGTATTTTCTTATTTTTGTGGATGATAGATTTAGGTATACATGGGTCTATTTCATAATAAATAAGTGATGTTTTTGAGTACTTTAAAGAGTTTAAGAGTATGGTGGAAAAACAAACTAGAAATTGCATCAAAATTTTGAGATCTAATCAGGGGGGAGAATATAAATCAAGAGAATTGAATCAATATTTTAAAAGAAATGGGATTCTACGACAATTTACAGTGCCACATACACCTCAAAAAAATGGAGTTATCGAGAGGAAAAATAGAACACTAACTGAATGTGCATGTAGTATGCTTCAAGGTAAAAATATTTCTAATGGTTTTTCGGCTGAATCTATTAACACTAGTGTTTATTGGAAAAATAAGAGTCCAACCAAAATTTTAGAGCTTAAAACATCTTTTGAAGCATTTTATGGGTACAAACCAAAAGTGTGTCATTTAAGAGTTTGTAGTTGCAATGCATTTTTTCATATTCCAAAAGATGAAAGAAGAGAACTTGATAAAAAGTTAATTAAGTGCATAATTATTAGTTATTCTGATGATTAGATAACATATAAGTTGTTTGATCCTAGTACTCATAAATTGTTTGCAAGTAGGGATGTGGTGTTTCATGAGAATACAAATGAAGGTAATAAAAAGAATAATACTGGTGTATGGCATGATACTGATGATTATGTCAAATTAGATACAAGTGTTGAACATGAACATGAGCAAGCACATGAATAGGTACAGGTTCAAGCGCAAGGAGAATCAAGCAGTCATGATGCTCTAAGAATAGGAGAGGAGACTCTGCAAAGAAGAAGGAAATATGAAAGAAGTAAAACGCCAAGAAGGTCATCACGTCAAAGTCAGGTACTTGTAAGGTATAAAGATTATGCATTAATGTGTCTTGTTATGAATGTTGTAGAACCTTCCAGCTATGATGAAGCTAAAGAATATGAAGAGTGGAGAGATGTAATGAATGAAGAATGGAAAATGGGAATTAATAGAATTGCCAAAAAACAAAGTTCCCATAGGATGAAAATGGTTTTATAAATCCAAGCTTAATTCTGGTGGCAGTATTGATTAGTATAAAGCTATTTTGGTTGCAAAAGGATATTCACAAAAGGAGGGAATTGATTATGAAGATACTTTTGCACCTATAGCTAAGTTGAACACAATTAGAATCATGATTTCAATAGCTACAAAATATAATTGGAAAATTAATCAATTAGATGTCAAATCTACATTTTTGAATGGTGAGTTAAAAGAAGAAATTTATTTGGTTCAGCCTGAAGGGCTTGTAAAATAGGGACATGAGCATCTGCTTTGCAGGTTAAAGAAGCATTTATATGGTTTGAAACAAGCACCAAGATCTTGGTATGTGAAAATTGATTCTTTCTTTTATGAGAAGAAAAAATGATCCTAACTTGTACATTAAGGAAGATGAAGGTGGGAATGTTGCTTTGATATTTGTATATGTTGATGATCTTATCATAACAGGAAATGCATGCAATTCGATTGAAGAAATTAAAATTTAGTTTTCGCATGCATTTGAGATGAAGGATCTTGGTGAATTGCATTACTGTTTAGGTCTTGAAGTTTGGAGGGAATCTGGTAAACACTAATCACACAAAGCAAATATACAAGAGAAATCCTTGAAAGGTTAAATATGATTGAATGTAAGGAAATATCTACTCCTTTAGAGTAGAATGTCAAATTGTGCAGTGATGATGGAACCAAGAGGTGAATGGAACCTTGTATGGTCAACTGGTGGGAAGTTTGAACTATCTCACCACTACTATGCTGGATATATCATATTCTGTCACGATACTTAGTTAGTTCATGGCTAAGCCTTATGAAAGCCACTTAAAGCAACAAAGAAAGTCCTTTGATATTTGAAAGGAACAAGTAATTTTGATATTATGTATACTGATGAATTTGATGTTGAGTTGGTAGGTTATTCTGATTCTAACTACGCTACAAATCTAGATGACAAGAAATCTACTACTTGACACATGTTCAATATTGGCTCAAGACCAATATCATGAAGCAATGAGAATCAACCAACTGTTTCCTTGTCATCCATTGAAGATGAGTATAAAACAATATGCAATGCTACCTATGAAGAAATATGGCTTAGAAGGATACTTGAAGATGTTGGACAAACACAACAAGCACCTACAATAATTAGATGTAACAATCATAGCACTATCAAATTGGAAAACAATCCTATATATCATGCAAAGACAAAACACATTGACACACAACATCATTTTGTAAGAGAGAAAGTGAAATCAAAAGAAATTGACTTATTGTAATGTAATACAAATTAAAATGTGGCTCACATATTCACCAAGCCTCTTGGAAAGGCTACATTTGAAATGTGTAGAAGTAATTTGTGCATTGTAGAAAATGCAAATCATGTTGTAAGCCTAGATGAGACTTATACCGGCAAGCAAGTTAACATGTAGGTCATGATTAAGGGGAGTTGTCGGGATATTAATCACAAACGATGCCACTCATTGTTCAGACGACACCGATCACTATTCAACAGTCAACATAGTCAGCTAGAGTTAGTAGATAATAAATATCATTTGGCACAATTATTGTTCAATCTGTGGTTGAAGATGTGTATAAATTGCAATGTTTAGTAATGAACTAGGCAAGATTTAAGTGTCGACTATGTTCTTTGATAGTTCCTCAATAATTGTTCAAATTGAAATTTGAATTTTATGGTTCTCATAAATTCATTATTATGACGCATCTAGATTGTTCGGGGGGGATATTTTCACTGTTGTGTTGTAATTATCTGAAAATTTGATCAAACTTATGATAATATTGATAATATTGTACAGAAACCCTTCAAATAATTTCATAATAACTATATTAATCCTACAGGATGGGTAATGATTTCTCTACCATCGGCCATCATGGACTAGGTATCATGGTTGTTCTTGATTATTTGGACTCTAAATGGAACAAGTGAATCCCTAGTAACACTAACTGTAATATTTATTTTTGATGCAAGAATAAAGATAGGTTTCTGGCAGAATGTGGTTGAGTTTGAACCTCCAAGATCAATGAGTACCTGCATGATAGTTTTCACATTGTTCAATTTTGTGGTCAACTCGAACAATAAATTCTCTTGGATTGCTTATGGAAGTCCAAGAAGTGTGAACGAGGAGGACCATTTTGTGGAAGTCAATGCACTTGGAAAATATGTACACATGGGGTCACATGTTTCATTAGGCATACATTACACACTCCAACTCATGGAATTAATTGGTACATACTTTCCAAAGACCACTAACAAACATCATAATTGCTTACTAACACATGTGTCATTCACATTACAACATAATATTGAGTTTTCTTTATTTCAAGGCACAATTGTTTACCTTATTTTTCCTTATATTGATGGTTCAACCAATTGATATCCACTGCTTCAACCAACTTCTAAAATCGTATCCAAACTTGGTGTCTTCATATTGAATATTTCTAACTCCAATTTGTAGTTGTTAGAGTGATCAATTCTAACAAGTTACAGTTACATGTTAAGTTTATCAGGTTCAACATGTTTCAGTTACAAAACCCAAAAAAAGGAATCAAGAACACAATTCATTTCACCAAGCATATACTAATTTACAACATAGTGAAAGTGTTGGTTTCATCTTCACCCATGTAGGATGAGTTTTCCCTTGTCTTCCTTCACCTCTCATAAAACAAAAAATGAAATCACTAATGTTTTCTTAGGCAGTCTTCTCCAGAAGTATGTGAAGCTTGACCTCCTTATGCACATTGGTCGAATGGAATCTACAGCCCTCAGCTCCTTACACGCGCAACTCACCACAACGACCACGACTCTTGATGTTGGACATAACAACTTGTGGTTATTGGCTTGATCTCCAATATGGGGGTGCTCACGTTGTATGAGGCCGACTTCAAGAACATGTTTATTCTAAAAATATCATATGTGAAAAGATAAACCTCATGGTACTACCCTAGCTTTGAATTTTGGAAACTTCTGATACATGAAAGAAAGAAAAAAATAAAACAAATAACTGCAATGCACAATTGAAGAATACTGATATGTCCATCAATTTCAACCCTCTACTTGCACAACATACCTTCAAATGGGGAGCCTACTATTAATCATTCAAAAATATATTTTCCTAATCGACATGTCTCTCTAGATCTATACTTGATGTTGGGACTATTTCTCCCCCCACATGTGCTCGGGAGATCTCTCTGGACAGTCTTTTATATGAAGACACTTCAACACCTTGACCACTACCTTGAGAACCAACAGTCCCTTGTTGTTTTAAATCACTTCTCATAGTATATTCCTCTCTAAGAGGCCCACACATGGCTACTATTTCAGAAGAATTATGCCACCAACTACGAAGAAAAAAAAACTACATTCCACCATGTCTAAGCCACTGTGATCATGAACTCGCCAAATGTTTCACCTCCACTCAATTGTCTCACAGGCTCAGGAAATCTCTACCACTCATAAGAAAAAATGACACCCATAGTTGTGTGTTTCTTGCAATGAAGATATAGAAGGATTCATAGGGACAGAGGAGATGATTATTTCCCTTAACAAATCAATTGTGGAGATCAAACCTTCAGTTACGAAAATAAAATCGCAACTAGACAGCAATTTAAAAACACAAAAATTTAACTCATGTTAGAATAGAGTAAAATGGTGCAACACAATAAAACTTTGTATTATAATGCATGAAATACATTCATATGTAGGTTACAGATCCTTCACCAAGTAAAATAAAAGTTCTTATGGTGATTTACATTCACCAGGAGTTGCAGAGTAACTCACTGTAAAACCTGTAACTATTCATTTTCATATGCCCACCAAAATTTGTTCCACTATTTTCTCCTATCGACCTCTTAGACTTACACCCTCAACTATATCTAAAGACTTCTACACATGTATATTCAAAAACAAATTTCAACACATTAATTTATGACAAAGTCAAAGTATTAAGACATAGTATGGGCACTTGTACAAAATATATGATTTTCCGAAATTGCAGATGTTGTCGATTATAAGTAAGAGTTGCAGAATAAATGTTTGACCATAAATTTCACCAACTCTCTATTAAATACTCATTTGAATTTAATTATATGATGTGTGTTGGGAAATGGATAACTTGTACTCCTCATAACTTTTTTCCTCCAGTCTGCAAACAAAATTCGTAACTTGCAAAAAATATACTTGGAAAGTATGGTCAATGTCAGTTTAGTAAACATGGTGGTTAGGATTAATTTTCCAACACTCCCCATTAGTCACAACCTCCACCATTGAAAATTCCCAAATAGTCTCTGAGATAAACAAAAAATTCACATGTTAATGACTTTGTGAAAATGTCATAAAATTGTTCCTCTGACCTGCAGTGTTGCAACACAATTTCACCATTGTTAATCAACTCTCTAATAAAATGATATTTAGCATCAATGGGCTTTGTCCTCTTGTGAAAAAGATAATTATTTGATAATGCAATTGCGGAATTGTTATCGTAGAAAATAGTACTTGTTCCCTCTTGGTCGTGGCATAAATCCCTTAACATTATTTTCATCCAAACTATTTGACACATTGATGTTGTTGCAATGACATATTTAGCTTCTGTTGTTGACAATGACACTATTGGCTACTTCTTGGAGGCCCATGAAATGACTCTTAAACCCAAAGAAATAACATATCTTGGCATGCTCTTTCTCTCATCGACACTTCCTACCAAGTTAATGTCAATGTAACTAACCAACCTAAAATCATTTGTAGCATTGTATCAAATACCATACTCCTTTGTCCCATTGACATACCCTAAAATCCTTTTGGTTGCTTACCAATGTGTCTCCTTGGGTGTCTCCATAAACCTCAACTCTAGGCTTACTGCATACATTATATCCGGTCTAGTTTCCATCAAATACATCAAGCTGCCCACCATACTTTTGTATAATGTCAGATTGACATTGTTGCTGCAATATTATTTGCTCAACTTAAACCCCATGAGAGTTGGAGTTGGTGTGGCCTTTTCGTTCTACACATAAAACCTCTCCGAAATGTCTACTACATACTTTGCTTGGAAAATAAAAATACCATTTTCTATTTACTTCACTTCTATGCCAAAGCAATACCTTAACAACCCCAAGTTAGTCATTTCAAACTCACTTTTGATGAATTATTTGAAATCAATGATGAGGGAATCATCGCTGCCTGTAAAAACTAAATCATCTACACATAAGACAACAACAAGAAGCTTATCATCAGTCTTTCATGTAGAGAGTAGGTTCACTGTCACATTTTTTGAAGCCCTTTTCCATCAAGTAAGCATCTATCTTGTTATACTATGCACGAAGTGATTTCTTCATCCCATAAAGAGATTTCCTCAACCTATACACCTTTTCTTCATAGCCTTCTACCTCATAACCAGGTGGTTGCACAACATATACTTCCTCTTTCAGTACTCCATTCAAGAATGTTTCTTTTACGTCCATTTGATACACTTTCCATTTATGTTGCACGAAAATCGACACCATTGTAGACACTATCTCCATTCTCGTGACTTGTGCAAATGTCTTTGCATAATATCTTCCATGTTGTTGCTTGTATCCATTAACAAATAACCTTGGTTTATGCCTTTCAATTTTTCCTTCAACATTTCTTTTGGTCTTATCGACCCACTTCACTCCAATGACTTCTTTTCCTTGCAGAAGGTCCATTGCCACAACCCATTTTTCTTCTTTGACTACATCCTAAAAATGGATTGGATCATCTACATGACAAAATAATGCAAATAAGGAATTCAGAGGAGTGCTACTACCAACTTCATCTTTCTCATAAATTTCATTTAAATTTCTGAATTTTAGTCTTCTTATGCTTGCCTAAGATAGGCTTGACATGTCACTTGGTGTTGTGTAATATTCCTAACCCATAATATTCCTCGAAACCCAGCAAAAACTCCAACAAAATATGTGAAAATGATATAATAACCTAGAAGTGATAAAATAACAGTGAAACAACATATAATAATGTAACCAGAAATATAAGCAGGTGTGCACAAGAAATGTAGCGAGAAATGCTAAGCCATTTTATTATACTGAGCAATAAATGAGTACAAGAGGTGATTAGACAGATGGCACCTCGACTTGCACAAGGCAAGTGAAGATATACTCTCAAAATGAAAAGAATGGCCTCTCTGCGTGGATGCTGCTACAATGTTGCTACTACTGCTAGAAAACAAATGATGATTTGGGGCTGCTCCCCTCCTCGAAAAAAGTTGAAACTCTGGATTCGGGCTCTACTCAAGAAACCTAGAAAAACCTAGAAAGCTTTCCTGGAATGGCCTCACACTAATCTACGTCCCAACTGCTGGGAAACTGTCATGCTATTGCTGCTACTGGAAATCGAATGAGGAATTGGGGCTTCTCCCCTCGTCAGAAAAGGTTGAAACTTTGGAATCTGACTCTACTCACAAAACCCAGAAAAATGCAGAAAGACTTTCTGAAATGGTCGACCCCCAAAAATCACCCCCTTGGGGTTCTGCATAGTTCCTCAAAGACGCTGATGAAACTGCTGCTGAAATGTTGATGGGACTATTGCTGAAATGTTGATGAATCTACTGCTGGAATTCCAATGGAAATAACTTGCCCGAGTAGGCACTCGAAGTCCCCCGAGGCTAAGGGTGAGATCTCCGAACAGAGACACTCAATGCACTAAAAAGTGCTGCAAACTAGCTAAACAGCCATCGTGCTCTAAGTCGAAATGACTATCACAAATGCTCATAACCAGAATGATCCCAAATGAAGAGGTTCATCTCTATTTTATGGCCTCTGCCTCTCACAATCGCTAGGCTCACCTTCTCCTGCGTGATCCCCTTCTTGCCATGTGTTCCTTCCCTCCTGCGTAGCCCCGCCATGTGTCTGTGTGGGCCTTATTTCTGCATCCCCCTTTGGCCCCCTTGGTCCCCCTTAAGTCACAACGTTGTGCTACCTAGGAAGTGACTTTTTATTCTAAAGTGAGTTATGTTCCCCCTTCCCCACTTTTTATTTACAAATAACTATAAAAGCCAAAAATCGAACAAAATTGAATATTCCAATTAGCCATAGCTAATTAGGAATATTACAGTCTCCCCTGGAAAAATGTTTCTTGTCCTCAAGCAATTGAAGTGATGGATGCTATAAGATCTCTTCACTCTCCCAAGTGGTATCCTCATCCGGCAAATTCTTCCACCTCACCAAGAATTCCCAGACCATCCTGCTCCGCAACCGCCTCTCCCTAGTGTCAATGATAGCCTTCGGCTATAATACCGAATGCCCCTCATCATCCATGGGTGGTAGCTCATCTGTCACGGTCACCTACTACCCAAATGCCTTCTTCAGGCATGATACATGAAAAATTTTATGAATCTTTCTGCCTTGGGGCAGCTCCAACTCAAATGTAACATGTCCAATCCTGTATATCACCCTGTACAGCCCATAAAAGCGGGGCTTGAGCTTCTCAGCCCCCTTCTGCTTCAATGATGACCGTCGGTATGGTTGTAATCATAGGTAGACCATGTCCCCTACCTCGAACTACCTCTCAACCTGACCCATGTTGGCATACAGCTTATGCTGGTTCTGCGCTGTAGCCATGTAATCCTTGAGAGCTCGAAGAATATCCTAACTCTCTTGGATCCAAATCTTAGCTCTAGGAGCCCTGCTATCACTAAACATCATGTTGACAAAAGATAAAGGATGATACCCATATAAGGCATAGAATGGTGACATACCAATGGACATGTGATGTGAAGTATTGTAGTAGTACTCCGCAAGATGCAGCCAATTCAGCCATGCCCGCTACTGCCCACTGACATAGTTACACAAGTAGCCCTGTAGCCACTTTAACTATCTTCGTCTATCCGTCCGTCTGTGGGTGATAGCTGGTACTCGGTGTC
This sequence comes from Pinus taeda, assembly GCA_000404065.3. Taxonomy (NCBI): domain Eukaryota; kingdom Viridiplantae; phylum Streptophyta; class Pinopsida; order Pinales; family Pinaceae; genus Pinus; species Pinus taeda. The sequence goes on along the minus strand of APFE031553972.1, from coordinate 83,521 downwards.
AACTCCGTCCCTACCAATCAGAAAATCTCCTGCCAAAACCCGCCCATGAAACAGTTGTCCCTGTCATTGACGATGGTCTTAGGAAGACCATGTAGCTTGAAGATCTCCCTGAAGAATAGCTCGACCACCTGTGTTGCTATGTAGTGTGTGGATATGGCAAATAAATGTGTGTACTTTGTCAGTCGATCAACGACGACAAAGATACAATCCTTGCCCTGTACCATGGGCAACCCTGTGATGAAATCCATCGAAATACTCTCCCATTTCTCGGAATGGGAAGAGGCCGCAATAATCCTGTGGGATGGCTCATCTCTCCCTTGCTCCTCTGGCAAACATCACACTCTCGGATGTGTTGGAGTACATCCTCCTTGACGCCCTTCCATGAGAACCTCTCCCTAATGGCCCTGTAGGTTTTGGTAAAACCCTGATGTCCTGCCAATGGGGAATCATGTGATGCTTGGAGTATCTTCTTCTTGAGTTGAGACCCCTCAGTCAAGAAGATCTGGTCCCTCTAGTAGATGATCCCATCAACCACTCTATACCTATGATCTACCACCTGCCCATCCAGAACCTCACATGCAAACCTGTCCTTGGAGTACTCTACTAAGAGTTGAGCTCTCCAATCTGTATCCAAGCTCATAAGAGACAACATGGCTGGTCTACGTGAAAGGGTATCTACTACCACGTTATTCTTACCTTTGACATACTCAATGTAAAAGTCATATTCTTGGATCTTACTGATCCACTTCTGTTGCCTCTCCTGTAGCTGCTTCTGCTCCAAAAAGAACTTGAGACTGTTATGATCAGTCCTCACCCTGAACCTGTTGCCTACCAAATACTGCCGGTACTTAGCCAATGCATGCATGATGGCCAGCATCTCCTTGTCATATATGGAATACAACCTCTCATGCGGAAGGAGATTCTGGCTCTCAAATGCTATAGGGTGACCTCCCTGCATCAATACTGCACCGATCCCCTCTCTCGACACATCACACTCCAAGACAAATGGCTGCGTAAAATCTGGTAACGCAAGCACTGGGTAGCTGCTCATAACCTCCTTGAGCCTGTCAAAGGCTTGCTGCGCTGTATCTGACCAACTGAATGCCCCCTTCTTTGTCAAATTTTTCAGGGGTGCAACAAGTTGTGAGAAACCTTTGACGAACTTCTGGTAATAAGTGCAAATGCCAATGAATCCTCGAAGTTCCGTCACATTTCTCGGTTCTAGCCATTCCCTGATGGCCCTGATCTTCTCCTCATGGACCCTTACTCCGTCCACCCCTATGATGTGCCCCAGATACAACATCTCCATCAACCCAAACTCACATTTGGAGAGTTTGGCATAGAACTGCTACTCCTGTAAGATACGCAATACTGTCTCAATGTGCTGGAGATTCTCCCCCCAAGTCCTGTTGTAAATGAGAATATCATTGAAGAATACCAACACAAACTTCCTCAAATGACTACGGAAGATGTGATTCATGCAGGACTAAAATGTAGCTGGGGCGTTGGTTAGCCCAAAAGGCATCACCAAGAACTCAAAGTGCCCATAGTGACACCTGAAGGCAGTCTTGGGAATATCCTGCTCCCTCACGCAAATCAGATGGTACCCAGATCTCAAATCAATCTTTGAGAAGAATCGTGCTCCCCTCAACTCGTCCATCAACTCATCGATCCTGGGTATGGGGTACCTGTTCTTCAGGGTCTTCTTGTTCAAGGCCCTATAGTCAATGCACATCCTCAATGTACCGTCCTTCTTCTTCACCAACACCACAGAAGAAGCAAAAGGACTCGTGCTTGGACGAATGTGCCCAAGTGCCAGCAACTCCTGGATAGCCCGCTCAATCTCGTCCCGATAGGCCTTGGGGTGCCTATAGGGGGTGGTGATCACTGCCTGGATACCCTGCTCGAGCTCGATAGTGTACTCAAACCTCCGATCCGGTGGCTGTCCTGGCGGAATCTCTCCAAACACTATGGCATACCGATCAAGGATGGACTGGATCTCTGGATGTATCGTCTGCCCTGTAGTCTCTGCCTCTGATGCACGCAACTCCACTGCCCACTCTATGTCTCCCTTCTGGAAGACTGCCTCCATCCGATGAGCCGACACAATCTGAGGCAGATATGTGTGTTGTCCCCGTACCCTCTCATGCCTCCCTGTCTTCTCATCATCCTATTACATCTCTAGGGTCTTCCAATCCGTCGTGACCTTCCCTAGAGTAATAAGCCAATGGACACCCTAGTATCATGTTGGTGTTCGGAATATTGACCATGAAAAAATGGTTAGTCAATGTGTAGGTGCCCATCGTCACTGAAAGCTCCGGAACATAATGAGCACACGTCATGGTCTGATCTCCCGGGACCAATACTGAAAACCCATCGAAGCTCTCTGTCTGCATACCTCTCCGCTCAACCATCTGTGCATCGATGAAGTTGTGGGTTGCCCCACTGTCAACCAAAACTAATACGCGTTGGCCACGTGCTCTCACTCGTACACGTAGCGTCAAATACTTGGGAACTCCCCGCAACGCTGCAAGGGCCCCTCCGGTGGGTGCAAAAGATGCACCACCTGCTGCTGGTGGTGGAGGTGGCAAAGGTCCCTGTATGGTATGGATATCTCCTGCCTCCACATCCTCCTCATCATCCTCTTCTCCACTGCTCTCGGAGAAGACCTCAATAAAATGTGCTTTGCCAGCAGCACATCTATGTCCTGGTGCCCATGGCTCCTGACAAGTGAAGCACAACCGCTTCTTCTTCAGCTCCCGCCTGGCATCGTCGTCAAGCTGTACTCCTCCTAGATTACCCTTTGGAGGAGGAACCTTCACATCCTTCCCCTTAGACTGAAGAGTCTGTCTCTGGGGGTAAGGTGTCCGGGTCCTGGGTAAGACATCCTGTAGGTCCCGGGTCCTGCTGATAGCGTCCTGGAGCATGGCTGGTCTAGTGGATCGGACTAAACCCTGAAGTGGCTCTGCTAACCCCTCAACATACATATAGACCCTCTATGCCGTGGATAGGTCTGGCACCATCACGGAGACCCTCAAGAAATCTGCAATGTAGGTCTCTGGGCTTCCTGTCTGCTTGAGCCTCGTCAGCTCAACAAAACGCTACTCTGGATCCCTCCGATCAAATCGCTCCATCAGTCTCCTAGTAAACTCGGCATATGTCGTCACTGTAGAGTGCCCCAGTGTAACCATCCCATGAAACCACCAATCCTAGGCCTCGCCATCCAAATGCAATGTTGCCACCTTGATGGCCTCTGCCTCCGACATCTGGTTAAGCTGGAAATAAATGTCCAGCTTCTCCACCCAAGACTTTGTCGAACTCTTTGATGAGCCATCAAACGTAGGCAAGTGGAATCTACTCACTGCACGATGGGTATCGCTATCATGGTAATGCCAGTACCATCTGTGATGGTCGCGGGGTTTGCTATCCCGCTGGAGCTGAACAAAATCTCTGAATGAGAGGACTTCCCTGAACTCCTGCCCATAGGCCTAGTATTCTGCAAAATAATCGCCCATATGTCCGAGCTCTGCCTCCTGCTAGGCTACGACCCCAGTGTCTGCTCCTAAGAAAGTGGGCATGGTAGAGCATGTAGGGCCACCTGCTACGCAATATCACGTTGCTCTGGCAAGTGATGGGATGCACATGATCCCTCACCAATCTGAAAAACTCGTGGTCTCTCATGCTGTCTAGCCTCTACTGCCGTGAATCTCTGCCCCATCACCTCAATCTGCCTCGACAGATCCTGCACTGATTTGAGGAGCATATCCGCAAATCTCTTCCCGTCCTCGTTGGCCATCTGTTCTGCATCCACTACTGGCGCTCTCTATTCTACGTTTACCACAAGCTCTTCCTGTTCTGCGTCCACCATAGGAACAGAATCTCCCTCCCCATAGGTATTCTCCAACCTCCGTCCAGTGTCTCTATACCTCCTACCTCTGTAACAAATGTAGGGTTTTTCCCCTGGTGTCATAGATCGCTAGCTCCACAGGCTGAGCCAGATCTATGCTCTGATACCACTGTAATATTCCTAACCCGGAATATTCCTCAAAACCCTAGCAAAAAACTCCAACCAAATATGTGCAAATGATATAATAACCAAGAAGTGATAAAATAACAGTGGAACAGTATATAATAATGTAAACCGGAAATACAAGTAGATACACCTCGACTTGCACAAGGCAAGTGAAGAAATACTCTCAAAATGACAAGAATGGCCTCTCTGCATGGAGTCTTGACGTCGCTGCTGCTAGAAAACAGATGATGATTTGGGGTTGTTCCCCTCCTCGGAAAAAGTTGAAACTCTGGATTCGGGCTCTACTCAAGAAATCCAAAAAAACCCAGAAAGCTTTCCTAGAATGGCCAACCCCCGAAAAACACCCTCTTGGAGTTCTGCGCAGTTTCTCAATGCCTTGCGCTGCCATTGAAGAAAACCCCTCTAAACTCTGCCTGAAACACTGCCTGAAACCCTGCCAAAAATCCTCTAATGAGACAAGAGTTGGACCCCTGATCAATCTCCTAGCATAAATCCACTTGCAAACCCCAATCCAGCACTACAACCAAAAGAACTGCGTCCCTCTCCAGGTGCTGCGCAGTCCTCCAAAAAGCTGATAAAACTGCTGCTGAAATGATGATAAAAATATTGTCGAAATATTGATGTAAATACCTTGCTTGAGCAGGCACTCGAAGTCCCCCGGGGCTAAGGGTGAGATCTCCGAACGGAGACACTCGATGCACTAAACAGTGCTGCAAACTAGTTAAACATCCAACGTACTCAGAAGTCGAAACGACTAGCTCAAAATGCACATAACTGAATGATCCAAAATGAGGGGGCTCCTATCTATTTTATAGCCTTTGCCTCTCACAATCCCTAGGCTCACCTCCTCCTGCATGATTCCCCTCTTGCCACGTGCTCTTTTCCTCCTGTGCAGTTCCTCCATGTGTCTGCGTGGGCTCCATTTTTGCGTCCCCCTTTGGCCCCCTTGGCTCCCCTTTAAGTCACAACGTTGTGCTACCTAGGAAGTGACTTTTTATTCTAAAGTGAGTTATGTTCCCCCTTCCTCACTTTTTATTTACAAATAACTATAAAAGGCAAAAATTGAACAAAATTGAATATTCCAATTAGCCATAGCTAATTAGGAATATTTCAGGTATTGGCACAGATTTCTAGACAAAATATTGATTTGTAAACCTTGCTAAAGAATAATTTCTCCTAGAAGAAAAGTTGTTTGATTTTCTCCCAAGTTTGAGTTTCCCAGGGTAAATTTGTTGTCTCTATTGTGCATGGCTGTCTTTCTCTGATCTTTACTATTTCCGCAACATTTACTGTTGAGATTTTCCGAAGTGTAATTGCTAAATGATATCAGTGAGAATACTGTGTGCGGAAATCATTAGGAAGTAATTATCTAGCAGAAAATTGTATTCTACTGTGCATGTTGTAGAAAATTCAACATATTCTTGATAGAGGGCGACTTAATAGAGGAGTATCCAGCACAGGCAAGCATACTTGCCTATGTGAAGCAAAGCACATGGTTTAAAGGGAGAGTTAATATACCATTCATTAACTTTGACCCAGAGTTTGAGCATCTTTTCTCTCCTACTTCTAGGATGCACCTTCTCTCTCTCTCTTCTCATTTTATATAAGGAATAGTTGGGGACCATTATTTGTGAGATTGGAATGTTTTTCACAGGTTTCAGGGGCTCTTTGCAACCACATTCTTCCATCCTTTCCAGACTTCACAACACATCTATTACTACACGCCATAGATTGACAGGGAAGTCCCTAGCTTATTGTATCTATGATTGATTACTGAACTCTATGATAATATTTCAGAGTTCTATGTATTCAGCTCTTGCTCCCTGAACTTCCAATGTTGTTTTATGTGTGCAATCATGCAGTAGAGCTTGTGTTGTTACTTTCATGCATTTGTTTCAAATTTCTATTTCACTCAAGCCACATGTTCTTCTTCTTTCTTTCTCATGCTCACTAATGAAATTTAATTGAAGTAACTAATCCTGACGACGGATCCTTTTATGGATCCAGACGTAGACCTGAAATACTAAACACCATGGACAATCCGATCAATCAGCCACTGGGGAACCGAATTTCTGGCATGAAGTGGCCAATTGAATTGACCATGTGAATTTTTTTTATAAAATTTGTAAAAGGGTGTAGATTTTTTAGGACAAACTTAATAAATCTAAAAACAAAATTCTGCTTTTGAAAAATATACAATAAACAAAACTGTATTTTTTAAAGTGATAATGATATATTCACACTTTTCAGTATTCATACGTATTTTGGCAGCTTAATTTTAAGTTAAAAAAATAAAAGGGGTTAAGTTGCTATGAAAGAAATATGTTCCTAACTTGAACCCAGATATTTGGTTTTCAAAAAATGAAAATACCAAGCTGTGCCTGCAAGTTACTGAAATTTTAAATTCCAAACAAAAACAAGAAACCTAACACTACTCATAAACTCAGATAACAAAATTATGCTATTTCACCTCAATCGTGCATGAAATCCGAGATTTTTGACTCTTAAGAAACAGGTTCCTTCCATTTCTCCGCAGTAAAAACCTAGCCCACCCTTGTCCATTCCATCCCGCAAAAGGCTTAAGCATTCTTTCATTTTTATCACCGCTGAACCCTCTAGTAGAACTCGGGAAGCCATGGCCTCGGACTTGGACTTGAAATAAACCGGGCATCATAAAAAGTTTTAACTGCGGACGAACCAATAATAAAAATAAGATCTAGATCAACCTCTCGACTATAAAGATTACGCTCAGAGATAAGGAAGTTCCCCTGCAAAAAACACAAAATTACAAAGATTACGGTCAGAGATAACGAAGCTCCCCTCCAAAAAAAAACAAAAAAATGAGCAGTTTTTAGAAGAAATCTGAATAAATGCCTAAAATGCGAATGAGAGTCTCCCTGTGGATGTAATTCATAAGATTTCTAAGCCAATGCTAATCAATAAATAAGTATATATGTCTTGTAATACATTTTAATGAGGAATGGCTGACAATTTGGATTGAAATGACTCTGAACTAAAAAAATGTAGAGTTCAGACTACCCGAAATAATGTTTGATTTCGGAGGATTTTCGTATCTCTTTGCTCCGTATATCATATAAGGATAGAATGACGATTTGTGTTTCTCTTTGCACTGTATATCATATATGTAAGGATAAAATGACGCTGACGGCACAAGAAGGCTGCTATTAGCGCTTTTGTTTCCAAACCTTGTTCTCACTTATCGCGTGGCTTTATGGCGTTATGTCTCATTTCTGCCGAGATTGACCATTATGAATATCCCGACAACCGTTGCTGTGAAAATCTCATTTTTGTCGTGCTGCGTGGGTATTGGCATCGTCCCTCGAGAACTTACCTGGAAACTCTCTTCCCTTTTATCTTACCTTCCTTGCGGGTCCACGGTACCATAAACGCTCGTTCGGCCTTATTTTACAGTACAGTAAGAGAAATGGTTTAACCACTCATTTTTTATTTTTTCAAGTTTACATCATAAAATCTTGCATTGTCTATCGAGCCCATAATTTCTCATGGATGGCTAAATTCTCGCTTGAATTTGGTGAGAAAAATTTTGAGGGTGTTTAAATGGTTTCAGAATTATCAAAAAAAACTTTCTAAAAGTCGATCATTTTTAAAAATCTAGTTGAATTTTCACTAGATTTTTGTGAAATTTCTTACTATGAGATTTTTTCAAAATAAACTTAAATATCTATAGTTAATTATATGGAGTTGTCTATAATACGATTTTTTGGAGATTTTGGTGACGGAATCCTGCGGAAGAAATTGAGGTTAAATCTTGATTTGTCGCAGTTAAAATGGTTTTTTAACTCCATAATGGAGTTGTCTATAATGCGATTTTTTGAAAATTCCGATGACAAATTGAAGTTACATCTTGATTTGTTGCAGTTAAAAATTTTGTGTATAGTCATTTAAATATTAAAAAATAAATAAGACGAAAACATGAATATGTTTAGATTTGAATTGATAATTTTTTAATATTAAAATTTTCATTATTAAACTAAAGATTACATTAAAATCACATATCCAAAGTTGGTCAAACATTGACAACACCGAGGTTTCGAAGACTAGAGAGCAGACTTATGCCTGGAAGCTATAACCATTGAATCAAAATGAAATACAACAGAAGAAAGAGACTGCCATTGACACTAATAAATATCAGTTAACATTAATCCACAGGGCACCTTCTCTATATGACGCCAAAAATCCTAAGAAATGTTACTTAAATCTAACATGAACAATAGAGCCATTGCCTGCAAAAAAAACAGCGCTCCATGAACTGAAGAGCCTGAGCAATAGTCGTAGATGTAATGCAATGTGAACAGCCCTGTCAATCTGAAGCAGGTTGGGTAGATTAAGGTAGTTGCAGATGTAATGCAATGTGAACAGGCCCCATAGTTTAAAGAAATAAGGTGTAAAACCTTACAAAAAATAATTTAATAAACAAAATAGTAACTTTGCTATGAGCGTAATTTTAGAATCTACTTAATAAAGTATATAATCAGATCCATGTGCAAGCTCTCTGCAAACATACTAAACAAATCTAGAATGTTTTTGTAGGACCAATAGTAATTATTTTTTATTTTTTGTTTAAACAAAACTGAATATGTGTTTGCATTAAAAATTAATGGTCAAAGCATCAAAAAAAAATAATACAAAATAAAAGCCTCTAAACTTAACATACATGAAAGCCATGATGTCATAGATCATTTACTATACAAGCTCAAAGAACAAGGTGAAAGCCATGATGTCATAGATCATTTACTTTGAAAACCATGATGTGATAAAGAACCAGGTGAAAGCCATGATGTCATAGATCATTTACTTTGAAAGCCATGATGTGATAGATCATTTATGGCAGAAGCTCAAAAAGCAAGGAGAAGGTTATTTTTATTTGAGAATAAAGTATATTTAGATGAGAAAAATAAATTATTGAATTAAGGCTTCTGTAATCTATATCAGTTTTACTAGAGATTTTTCGGTGTAAATCACAAGATCTGTCATTTGTCGACGCTTTTTGAACCAACTAGTGTGGTTCATCGCGTTTGGTACCAACTAGTGTGGTTCATCGTCAGGATAAGTTGAAGAAACAAATCCAGAGTAGCATGTTAAATAGTCTGAGCAGAGTATCCAACGGCTTGTTATTTAAACAAAGGTTGTAGAGTAGTTTAGTCTGTCATTTAAGTTAAAAATTGTAATATGACAAAAATTTATAAAAAATTATAACTTATATTGGTTAATGTTAGTTAAATTAATAGTGGTTAATTAGCTAATGGAATTTTATTATTTTATTTTGGGAGGAACTAATAAATTAAGATGTGAAGTGGATAAATTAATTGTTTACTCAAGCACATGGACTTGCAAAATAGTAAGTCTACACATCTAGAGTTTTGCTTCTACATAAATATGAAGGAAAACATAAATAATGGTGATAAATAACTCCTCGTAAATATATTTATTTACATCTTATTCATATCCATTTTATATGCAAAAATTTGTTCAAATTATGGTCGGAAGTTATTGATGGTAAATATCTTATTTACTTCCTTCAAAGCTTAAGAATAAAAAATCACTACACAAATATCTAAAAATAATGCATGAATATTGCAACCATATTCATAAAATATGGCATAAAATATGTGAAAGAGTTATCCTTGTGGCATTATCTTATGCAAAGGTTGCAATAAGACCTTCATGTTATAGTCCAATCAAATATTTAAAATTTACTTATTTTAACAAGTGCTACATAGTAGCTTGTCCCTGCCCCTTTGTAAAAAGGATAGTGAAACTATGTGATTATTGTGATATATTAAAAGAATTAGCAACTAAGTTTTGTAAATGTAGTTGTAAAATGTATCTTTGGAGCAGCATTGGTTTCAATATATTTTAAATCTTGAAAATTATCATTTATATAAATCTTAACTTAAAAAAATTAAAATAATATATATATTATTTATAATAGTTACTTGTAATATATAGTTGTTTTGGATGATCTTTGAAATATTAAATGTTGTAACTATATTAAGTAATAATATAAATGGTAAACATGTAAATATGAAATGAGTAACACATATTTAGTGAGAGATAAACAATATAAATTTAAAATAATATAATAAATTATATTATATATTATGGAGATTACAAAATTATTAGAAATTTTTCATTTTAATTATAATATTTAAATTTTTAATTAATATAAAAAATATTTTGTCATCTTTTAATAAAAAAATATATCAATCACCTAACTATGTGATGTCTTATTCAATTAATTATAATATGTAATAAAAACAAAAACAAAATTTGGTGTGGTCATGTACTCTTATCTCAAATAATTATGAATGCAATAAAAACAAAAACAAAATGTGACCTATGTACTCTTGACTCATTATTTGAAGCATTGGGCAATAACATGTCCAAATTGACAACCAATGTCATAAGAGATAAATGCCAATAATAAAATAAAAATAAAATGAAAAAATAAAAATTTTAAAGTTACACTTTATTAAATTGAAAATTATTTTTCATGTTTCACTAAATTAATATACAATCAACAAATACCCAATGCATAATACCTTACTAGGAGCATAGATAATAATAAGTTTAGGAAAATAATACTTAACCTGTTTAATAAAGAGTAATTTTGAGTTTTTGAGAAAAATTGAATTACTCAAGACAAATTAACATGTTATGATTTGATCACAACCAATTTTTAATGCAAACACATATCCATTTTTTTTGTTTAAACCTCCCCCACCAACAAAAAAACTTTTACTATATATGATAAAAAAATATATATCTTAGATTTTTCTACTGAGTTGGTGGAGAGCATGCACATGGATATGACTGTATAGTGCATTAAGTAAATTGCAAAACTATGCCTATAGCGAAGCTACTATCCTCTTTACTAAAGTACATTTATGTAAGGATCCTAAACCATATTTCTTTAAACTATGCCATAATCTCCATATAAGCATGAATACAAGCATGATATTAATCATATGTTATATATTTATGTTATTACATAGAATCAAACATAATAGATTGATCAATTTGTCAATGACAATAGTTCAAATAACAACACTTCAACATGCTTGTAACAACCTCATGAGTGCCTCGCCTGAAGCCATGGGGGCACTTTGAGGTAGTGGTCGAACATGTAGTTACACCCATGGAGATTATATTAAATGGTCCCATGACATGTTCACACATAAGTGGATCAAAGCCCATCCCCATGTCCGTCAAATTTTCATCCCAAATGGGTTGGATCCAATGGTGGAAAGTGAGGATTTTTTCATCATTGGGCAATGGGAAAAGTTCAATTCCCATAAGTTTTTGGCCTAAACCCAGGGGGCACCTAGAGGTAGTGGTCGGATAGGTAGCTGCACCTAGAGAGATTATATTAAATGTTCTTGTGATATATACACACAAACGTAGATCAAAGCCCACCCCTATGTTCGCCTCTTAAATAAAACCAAAGCATTCTAGCATAATTAGATTTCAAACATTTCGTTCTATAAGTGATCCGGACTTAAACAGGAACGCAACAAAATACAGAGATAACCATATACACAAAGATGCAACGGAAATAATACTTCATTTCATTAATGGAAAATACTGAAATATGCTTACAAACAGAGTTGAAAATAAACACACTAGGGCAATGGTAGCTTATCTATGAGAAGAGATGTGGCGGCTACATGCCTCTAAACTGTGTTACAATGAGGCTCCAAGGCCTATTTATTGTTGAGAAACAATGGAAAACCCTTAACATTCCAAAACCTAACCCTAG
>APFE031553972.1:35500-66121 GCA_000404065.3 Pinus taeda | reverse complement strand
CTACATGCCTCTAAATTGTGTTACAATGAGGCTCCAAGGCCTATTTATTATTAAGAAACAATGGAAAACCCTTAACATTCCAAAACCTAACCCTAGAAGATGAAACGCCAAACTGTGGGCCCCGTTTTGGTAAATTGGTACATCAACTTCCCGGGGTTGTAACTTTTGCATACAATCTCCATTTGACACGTACAATAGCTCGTTAGAAGGATCTATCCGAGCACTACCACTTTGGGAAGGGAAACATTGGTCCATGGACCCCTGTTGCCCCCAAATTTCCCAAAAAAAATTGTTGAGGGCCTCAAAACGGCTCCGGAAGTTCAGGACCTGAAAAACTGCTAAAAATAGTAAGTTGTGCTACAATTAAGGAAACTGAAAATGCTGAGAGAAACAATGGTGGGGTTCCAGGTGGACTTGGCAGGTGGCCACCAAGATCCACCTGGATCAATAAGATAGTCATGGTTTGAAATTCGTGATAGTCTAAAGGAGACACTAAAACAAATCCAGTCATATTAAGGGTTGTTGTAGGCTAGGCTGGGTGCAACCTCGAGATGGTTTTGACAGCATATATGCCCTTGGGTCACAAATTCTTAGACTGCAAGTCACAAACAGAATAGCAAACAAAAAAATTATGCTTACAAAAATAACTAGATAATTCACTAAAAAATGGAAAAGTAGTACAATAGCTACAAGTTTATGTCTTCTCCTTCATCTAATATCTAGAGTGTGATTAAAATCCTTTTCCAATGAGGAGCCAAGCAACTTCTAGCTCCAAAAAATCTTTTGGTTTCTTAGTACTTTATGCCCTCAACCCCAAGAAAAACAATGTACAATATGGTGGTAGAAAAATTGTCACAATAAAATATTTCTTCTAAGAATTCTCCAATTTACCCACAAGCTTCAACATTTAAAAAAAATCCCCTCAACACTACTTCCACTTCTCAATTTATCAAATTTCCATTCTCTCCATTTTGTGTATGCTTCTGTTCTGAAAGGTCTCCTCCCATTTTGTGAAAAAAAGAATAAGAAAGAGGCTAGTCTCCTAAAGCAACAAAGTAGATTTCTCTCAGAAGGATCACTTTAGATGTAAGTCCGTCAACATAATGAGCAAGGAGATAGGTTGGTCTCATCGGGCTAACCATATAGGTACATTTATCCATGGGCGAAGGGTTAGGTACAATGACAGAATCGAGCACTCCTTAAGCGATTATGTGTTTTAGTGAGATATCATGCTAGCTTCAAGGATAGTCAAATCACACATCCCCTAAGTCTTTTCGAAAACCTTAATAAGCTATCTACCTTCCATTCAAGTTTATAAGAAAAATATGAACTAAAACAAAATAATAACAAATGAAATCTAAGATTTTTTTTGTTAGCTCATTAATGCAATTTGACATTTTCCTAGAAAATTTATGGCAAACTACCATACCAATTTAATTCATCATAATTACTAATAATGAAAATCAATAAGCTTATTAATTCTACTAATTATTTAGGTGTATGAGATACAATTTTAGTAATCATTAAATCATTGATTAAGTCAAAAACTTTGTGTTAAAGTTAACTCATTAATGTGATTTGACATTTTTTTTTTAAAGCATGGCAACCTACCATATCTAATTTAATTCATCATACCAATCAATAATCAATAAGAGCCACATGGTGGCACTGTGTTTTGTATAAATGAGTTTTGTGCATGTAGTTTAATTTACTTTTTAAATATTTTGACATTGTGAATTTTTCTTCCATCCAAAAAATCAATAAAGTCGACTTAGGCATTATCCAAAATGATCTATTTTCTAACGAAGAACTAAGTAAAAATTATGGTACTTAGCGGAGTTTGATAGGTCAAAATTTCATGGACATGGTTCCTCTATGCCCCGGTATTTTGAGGACTTTTGAAGTAAACCAAGACCTTGAAAAATCATAAAACAATGTGGAAATATGTTTATGTGATTTTTTTGTTGCAAAATGAAATTAAATTTTCTTTCATTTTGGATAAACTGTAGATTTGCAAATAAATGAACTATTCAAGGGCATGATATACAACAAGGATCGTGTATTGAGCACAAGATCACTACATTAAAACTTTCTTACCAGATCCATGTACTGAGTACTTAATTGGCCCTATTAATTGCCCACAAGGTGAAACATAGATAAGCAAATGAAGTAACTATTCAAAGAAAACATACAACTAAAATCCATGTATTTTTTATCACAAGATCTCTACATTTAAATTTCTTGACTCCATATATTAAGCACTTAGTTGGCCCACTAATGCCCACAAGGAAAATTTGGCTAAAGATGTCAAGAGAGCTTTAAAGCTTTAAAGAATCTGGGAATTATCCTAAACCCTTATTAAGATCCAATAATTATCCTAAACCCTTATTAAGATCCCATAGACATCATTTTGTTTTTATGTCATAGAAATGTACACATCCCCTTTAGCTAATACTATAGAAATGTACACATCATCTTTAGCTAATACTATATGTAAAATAGGTAAGCACATGTTCAAAGGCGGAGTTTGTTTTTGAAGGCTGTGTAGCAAAAATATAAAGGGTCAGTTAGAGCATGTTACAGTTAGACCAGGTTCTTTTTCTTTGGGAAAATTATGTAATCTTGTGACATAAGTTCAACGCCAACTTATACAACTTCCTTCGAGGAAAAGTTTTACACCCTATAACACCTTCAACGAATGCGCCCATAACTTAAACGAGGGTGAGACATCGTTCCATCTGGTTATCTATGCCTAATCAAACGAGTGAATAATTGTTCTCGCTTGTCCTAAAGTGTTGATGTTTTTTTCATTCCAATGGTGGCAGCATCCTATTGGATTTGGAAATCCAATTGTTTGAAGAACATTAACCCCCTCAAAATGTTGCTTATCACAAATTCACACAACAAATTTTGCTTGATGACAGCAATTAGTGTTGCTTCATTGTCCGAGTACTTCTTTAAATCTTGGATAGTGCCGCTCATAAAGACGTTGGCAACCAAGTTTCAATTTGTTCATATTCTTTGTGTATTTGACGGTAGCGTCCAAACTATAACAACGCACATTATTATGTTCATAAAGAGCTTAATTATTTCTGCAATAAAGACTCGGGATGTGTTGAAAGAAGTATGGCAGCATTTAAAAGTGGGTACCACTGTGATGGTTCTTGTAATAAGGAATTTTCGGTTGCAAAAGATTAAGTTTAATGGTATATATAAAACGTTTATGGTTGCATTATCTAAAAAAAATTAATATTGTTATAATTGACTTGATGGAACTTAGGAGACTCACCAAAGTGAGTTTGAATATTTCATTCAAACACATGACAATTTATACACCAGACTAGCCACAGAGACTACAATGACTGTTATTATTTTTCAACTACTCTTGCTGATTTCGTCGCTTGTCGTCGACTAGCCATCATGGGAATAGGCGTCGGACGACCTAATTATTCTAACAAACCTCCCCTTAATCACGACAACCTAAATTTTAAAATGCCTGTGTTGGTCTCAGTGTCAGCTAAGGCTTACAACAGTGCATAAAAAAAACAAACAAAACAAAGCAAAAAAATTGATAAAAACAAAACAAAAAACTTGATAAAAGGGTTTTTTATATTTTGTTGTTGATTTCGCACAGCGCAACTCTTCAGTGGACGGTGTTGCAGACATTCCTATTTGCCAACACTCCACTTGATACTTTCTGCGATCTACACCACACAGGTGCCACGATCTTCATTAGTGGACACTCGATTGCAAACACTTCTATCTACAAACACTCCATTGGATACTCTTTGCGCCAGACAGGCGTCACAGTCGACACAACTTTCTTCAATGGACACTCGATTGTAGACACTCTTATCTACCAACACTCCATTAGATATACACAACCCTCTTCAATGGACACTCTATTGGAAACAATGCTCTCCAATAGTGTCAACAGTAGGGCAAACTCCACTTACCCTTCACAACCACTGAACCATCCTCTGGCTCTTCACACCACAGAGCCCACAACTCTGCACACCATCGATGTTCCAACTCTGGCTCTGAGCTCACACGCTCCTAGGCTTGGGTTCACCACACTGCAACCATTCAAATCTGCAACGCCCAATAATTAAGCTCCCCCACATAAGGAGCAACTACTCTTCAAACCGAAGATCGAGCCCTCACGACTCCTTACACACGAGTCAATGTCCAAGTCGCAGACTCCTCATGCCAATGAACATTCCTCTTCACTCCACGCTCGTGGCACCAAACAAACTAGTTTTACACTATATCGCTTTTCCATCGCAACAACACATGTCTCATTCAGGCTTCACACAGCCTCACTCTACACAAACGCTTAAGCCTCAAGGCAATAAGCCCGAGTTCAAATCCCGACGGACACACCAAACACGATCTGCAATGAGCTTCAATCAATAGGCCACACTCATCCACAGAGCATCCATCTGTGGTAGCTTCTTCAATTGATAGAACACCGATCTGTAGCGGCTTCTTCAATTGACAACACCATAATCACCTCCACGCAACACTTTGCATCACGTCCACGCAGCGCTCACAATATCTGGGCTTAGGCTCTCAATGATGACACTCTCCTGCAACACTTCAAACAACACCTCGATTGAAGTGAACTTATCGATTACATTCAACATCAGTTTATTTATACATAATCTCAGCTGGAGATTCGATAGTGAATCTGTTGATTATCATTTATATTTCTGCAACTCTCACTGACTTGTGCCGACTTCTTAATTATGCTGCCAACTAACACTCCTAATTACCAGAAACGGAATGATGTCTGTCATTTTTGGGAGAAACCCTCGAGAAACCCAACCATGTTAGAAACTCCGTCTTCAACGACCGTTTTCATTTTCACTGGCAAGAAACAGTTTCCCGCGAAACAAAACAGTTTTTTCTGGGAAACGAATTCTCTATTTCTGGATAGATTTCCAGTTAAATTTATTTTTTCAGACTCGGGTTAAATTTATTTTTTTCAAACCGTGGGTTAAGTCGAGTTTAATTAGCAGTTGTTTGTTAGTTTTCTGGAAGTTACACATACAAAGGGTTAAGTCCAGTTTAATATGCAGTTGACTGTTAGTCTATTGTAGTTGACTGTTAGTTTTCTAGAAGTTACACATACAGAGTGAGAGTACTGCAGGGTATTGTGAGTGACCAGCTAAAGAAAGCACTAATTGTATTTGTGAGAGATCGCAAGGTATTATGAGAGAGCAGCCAAAGAAAAGCACCAGTTGCCATTAAATTATAGCTCTAGACTCCAGTTGAGTAGCATTATTATTGTGTCTCCTAATTTTTTTATTTATTTAGACAGTAGTTAATTTTTTTTTAATTGGGTAGTGATCCATGCAAACTAGTGGCTTTTTTAAGTTGTGCAGTTGCTCATGGTTTTTCAAGGATTTAAGCAGAAGAGGAGAGAAAACCCATCACTTGTCAGATGCAAACGAGGCACAGATCAGAGCCAGCAACTTCACGCCCCCATCAAGTTATCTTCAACAACATTGTCAATTCTATTGTCAAACTTCAATCTCTGGTTTTTTAATGAATGTTGATTGACAAGCGTTTTTCATACCAGCTTTTGTCATCCCGCGTCTTTATGCAATAGAGGAAATTTCTAGTTTGTAACCTACTTTGAATTATAGAATTTAAGGTTCCTTTAATTCTCTTCTCAAAAGACTTCCATTCTTTGTTGTTCCTGCTTGTAGCCTGTAGGAATATATCTGCAAAAGGCCCAAAATTATTTAAGTCCACAATCGTCGATTAGGTGTAACCTAAAGCATTATGTGTGTGTCACAGTTAATTTAGAATGTGTAGCCTAATTACTCAGGATTATGTAGAGCACTAAGCAGACCGTCATGGATAAAATAGAACAACAGGTTCAAAAGGACGTTTAAAAAAAACAAAAGTACAAGTATCAATGAACTTGCAAAACTGAACTGGTATGGAATTTAAGCTTGAACCATCTCTGTCTTAATTACAGATATTTTCTGCAGAATTTAAGCGTTGAGAATCTAGTGAGTCGTGACATTAAAAATAATCATATTTTGTCTGAGGATAATTCAACATGTTTCGACAAGTATAATTTCTCTTTTGAAATCCCCAAAACTGAATTTGAAGGCAAAATATGCTCAAACTAATTTTATTTTAAAGGAAGAATGAAATAGTTACCTGACTCACAAGCGCATAAAGTGGAAGCGCGATATAGTTATATGTGAACTTTTGTTGTATGAGTTAAACTTAGAATGAAACTGGAAATGTTGAGAATTTGAGTATCAAAATAGTTATATATAAACTTATGTTGTATAAGTTTATGCGAGTTTCTGAAACCTGAAAATGTTGAGAATTTAGATACAATAATTTGGAACAATTAAAAATTTTTATTAAAAAAAATTAAAAAATAAAAACAAAAAATATATATATTTTTTAATTATATAATATTTATATAATATAATAATCATTACAAGTTTAAAATTTAATGTACAAATACTATGCATTATTAATACAACATTATGTATCCCTAATCATAAGAAAAATATATCTCTACTCGAAGCCATATCTACTTGCAAAACTACCTTGCCAAAGAATCCATGTCTTTAACCATAGCTACCAAATTCGCCCCAATCATGGAAAAAATGGGGAATTAGTCAATACGATTAGAATAGTGAATTGTTCGATGAAATTTGATTTGTCCACGATGTTGGTTATTTGAGCATGTCCACGGTGTTGTTTTATAAAGAGTCTTGACTCTTGAGTGCACGGTGTTGTTTTATAAAGAGCATGGTGTTTTTTTTATAAAGAGTTCTAAGTGCTCGACTTTCAGGAGGACATGAAATGATGGAGAACATGAAACTGTTCGCTGGATTTCTTAGGGATATGTTTTTGCTTTGTGAAGAGAAGACTCTGTTGACATTGAAATAAAAATAAAAATAAATAAATAAATAAATAAAAAGGTTTTAATATATAGATAATTTTGTGTATTTAAAAGTTAAAGAAAAGAAACAAAAATAATTATAAATTTAGAAAAAAAAAATTCATTTTCACTTTTTTTTGAATGTTAAGAACTGAACATATAAATGATTAAAAAAAACAGAAATAATTGTTAATTTGGAAAATTTCTTTTTCTTTCATTTTTACTTTTATTTTGAACAAATCCTAAATTAACAAGTTTAGAACAATGATTTTTGTAAAAATAAGTTTAAAATAAAAAAATCTACTTTAAATTTAAGTTTTTGGAGAGGAGAAAATGTGGATTTTTCTTTTCTTTTCTTTTCTTTTTGTTGAATTGCTCTAAAATTGTTATATTATCTAGGGTTATTAGAAATGATTTAAAATTTAAAATAAACTATAAAGAAAATCATTAGAATACCTCATAGTTTGGAGGAGAGAAGACATATATATCCAAGTATTTAAGATAATTGAAATTTTTTCATTCCTATTTTTATTGTATCGAATTCGAATCCGAATTGAATTCGAACTTGGTAACTATGGTCTTAACCATTTTCTATTATTGAAACCGTAGATAACCAATCTCAATAGAATACTTTAAAATACAACTCACAGGACCTCCCTAAAAAATAGTTAAGTTATTGTAAATCCTTGTTTAACAATAGACAAATTCACAAGTTAAAAATATATTTAACATGCGAGAGAAACACACTCTTCAAAATAAGAAATAGCATGCCCACATATATAATTCGCTACAATTGTTAACTCATTTTCAGCTTTGGTGAATTTGAAATATCCTTTTCCTTTAAAAGGCTTGGCTTCTAAAAAAAATGATATTAAATTTAATTAATAAATTAAATTAAAATATAAATATTTCAGAAATTATTTATATATCTATTTAATTATTATTATTATTATTATTTAATTTATTTATATTTTATTATATTTATTTATTTTTATTTTTTTAATTTAACAAGAAGTTTTTTATTATCTTTATTTTATTATGTTTAATTGTTATTAGTAATAAACTAAACTTATCATATATAAACTCTTATGGTAAAGTATTACTATCTAATTCTAAATGATATAAATAACAATTATATATTATGTATTAATCAAAGTCCTTATCATAGACTTTGATGATGTTTTAGGTACATACAAGAATTATTTGCCACTGGCTTGTATTATTATACTGTGAAGTTGTATGAAAATCTTGAAAAGTTACCTACTTTGTGCAAAGTCTTGAGAGCTTCTAGAACATAATGGATGAAAATGATATGCATTATTTTAGCAATTTAAGTGAAACAAATTTACTATGCTAAAATTTCATTTAGCATTTAGGTAATTATTTACTTTAATTGACTGAAACTAAAGAAGGTAGGCAATGGCTGCACAGATGGCTATGTGCATGATTTTTTTTTCATTTTTATCTAGCAAAGCACAAGGTTGAAATATAACTCCATGCATAATAGGTACCTACGTTCTCATTGTGGCTTGGGAGGTGCATATAATACACCTAAATTTTTTGACTAGGGACTATCCTCTTACAATTTCACTCAAAGCAGTCCATCACCATGGCCCATCCCATACATAAAAGGCACCGACAATCATAGAGATAATCCAAAATTGTAGTTATCAAGCCTCAAAAGTCCAATACATTGCAACAGGGCTGAAGAACGACACATTGGCATATGCAGAGTAGTGCACTCTCAGTGATTTGGTCCTATGACCTTGCGATGAGAACAAACTAACAAATCCAATTGGAGAGACAATCTTATTCTTGAAATTCATAGTGGTTGTATAGAACTTAATGTCTTCTTACACACATCATCATCTTTCGAGAATCATTGGTGTTTGCTTTGGAAGGCTACTGAGATGCTAAATCAAAAAATTGTAGATTTTATTGCTCTTCATCATGGATGCAGGCTAATTTTCTCAATTCCTTAAAAGCATGCATTGTTTCTTCATCAATCCCTCGTGCAAACTACAATTTAGATAGAAATATAACAAGAGAAGAATCATTAATAAATCTAGTATAAAAATATTTCAAATCATAAAGTCCTTGTCTAGGTTGTACTTGTACGCCTTTGCAAATATGCTAACCTTTTCTTGAATTGCTTTAGCTACTCCTCTTTGTTGTTCATGAATGAGGAGTAAGGTCACCATCCTTGGTCTTCCGTGCCTTAGCAGCTCAGGCAACAACCCTCTCTCTATCATTATCTCTTTAATTTCCTGCTTGAAATACAACTTTTGAATGCCTTGTCCCTAGCTAAGAAGGGCTTCAACAATATTCTTGTATAAAATAGTATGATAGCTATTCCGCACTTGTCAAATGGAGATAATTTTATTTGAACCAATAATATATACATATATGTCAAACAAGAATTGATATTAATTAATCTCCCCATTGCTTTCAGAATTCAATACTTGGCTTTTGAAAACAAGATACATAGAAATTAAATACTACATATTTGGTATTATATGCACATTGTAGATGATTTTTCCATTGCTCAAGCATCATAAAAAAATTCAGCAACCATTTATCATATAGTACATCAAATTATACATGTGATATATTTATCTCTTCAATTTTTTAGTTAATTATATTTTTCTAATTAATTGTTAATTTTTTAATTTTATTTTTTGTAACTAATTTTCAAATATAAATTGTGCAGATTAAAATTGGTTGCAGAGGAGAATCATCTATTTTTTATTCCACTCATTTCCCATTACAATGGAAGAAATTCCATCAATGTCACAAAGTAGACCACCCCTTTCCCAATAGAAATCTTCCATAGAGGCATCCAAAAGAATCCAAAACAAAGAATATCAAGAAGCAAAAAAAGCCTTTGAGGCAAGGTTATGGGAAGCTGTGAAATGCACTCAATCTTATAGCAGAGGATCAAGTGGATCATCTGGTTCAAAGGTTTGGTTGTGCCCTTATTGTAAAAAACAAAAATCGGGGAATGTAAGAAGAGTTCGATGGCATTTACTTGGAATGGGGAAAAACAATCAGCTTTATGTGACAGTGTACCTAAAACAGAGAAAGCTTCTCTAATTAAGCAATTTAATGAACTTGAAAAGCTTAGACATATTGCTGAAAGTTTAGTTCAAACTAACAACAATCCTAGTGGATTGACAATTGGTGGTCCACACTCTTGTTCTCAACATCAAGTTTCTATTTTTCACCTTCAAAACTTATGGGATGTAAAAGGGAGGGGAAATCTCGATGCATCCATTGGACGATTTTTTTTTCTTCGCAAATGGCATATCTTTCAATGTTTGTAGGTCTCCTTATTGGAAGGAAATGGTAAGGGATCTAGTTAACAATGCTACTAAAGGTTACAAGCCTCCTAGTTATGAAAATATGAGGACAACAGTGTTATCTGAAGAGAGGGCTCGGGTTGAAGCTAGACTTCAAGACATTAAAGATAGTTGGAAGGAATTTGGGGTCTCCATTGTCTTAGATGGTTGGATAGATGTTAACCATCGTCCCCTTATCAATATTTTGGTTTTTAACCCAAAAGGAGTTATGTTCTTAAAATCCTATGGCACTACAGGAAAGACAAAAGATGGTCCATATCTAACAGGTCTGCTCAAAGAGGCAATAGAGGAGGTTGGAAGAGAAAATGTGGTCCAAATTGTTACAAATAGTGCCTCAAACAATGTCTTTGTTGGTGGGTTGATTGAGGATGAATATCCAACAATTTTTTTGACTCCTTGCTCTGTATACTGCTTGAATTTGCTCCTGAAAGATATTAATAACATTTCATGGGTTGATAAAACTATAACTGAAGCAAAGATGCTACAACACTTTATTATTAATCATGTAGCATCCATAGCAATTTATAGGAAATATGCAAAACTTCAGCGTCTTTGGTGTGTCGAGATTAGATTTGCATCTGCATTCATTATACTTCAACGTCTTATTAAAATGCATCAATCTTTGAGAGAGATAGTGGTATCAATGGATTGGCAAAGGTGGAAGGGTTCTCATACTGGAGATAGCCTAAAAGTTGAGGACATTATTATTGGTATTTCTTCAGATAATTTTTGGAGGAGAGTGGAGGATATTATCACCCTTATTACACCTATTGTTTCCACCCTTCGCATATTTGATAGTGATCAACTATGCTTAGGGGATGTATTTGAGAGCATGGATCAAATGAGAGAGAAGATTCATGACATAATGGAAGATGAAAATTCTAGGATCGACAAAGACACCAAAAATGAAGTGTGGGAACTTAGCCTGACAAGGTGGAAAATGCTTCATAGCCCTCTTCATTCAATTGCATTCTTACTCAATCCTAAATAGTTTCATAAGAAACCATCGTCAGATGTAAAGGTTATGCAAAACTAGAACACTTTTATAAGTAGGTGTTACGATCGTCAGGATCGCATTGCTTTGCGGTTTGAGTTAGGAAAGTATTTCAGATTAGAAGACCACTTTGCAAATGAAGATTGTGCATACAATAGACAACAACTTGGACCCATCGACTTCTAGATACAATATGGTACAGGGACCCCCTTGCTTCATCGTTTGGCTATCGGTTTGCTTTGACAGGTATTCTTAATAACAAATACCTTTAATGTATTGATTTATTGTTTAAACAATTAATTCTAAAGCTCATTTTGTATTATTTATCTTATAAGATTTCAATTGACTATGGCTAACATAATTTTAATTTTATTTTACAGGTGACTAGTTCCTCTGCATGTGAAAGAAATTGGAGTGAATATGCTTTCATCCATTCAACGAAGAGGAATCGTCTAGGCACAAAAATGGCACAAGATTTGGTGTTTGTACACTCAAATTTACGTTTGTTATCTCGACAACAACTAGAATACAAAACTAGACCCACGAGAATGTGGGATTATGGTGGTTCACAAGATGATGACAAAGATGAGCTTCCACTTGAGGTGCTACAAGATAATGATGAAAACATGCTTGATGATACCATGAAATCTATTGACCAAAATAATTATTTTGGAATCGGCTCAAGCTCAACAACTATTCCAGAAAATGAGCTTGAAAATCTAGATTATTAGGTTTACTTGCATTTTGATATGAATTGTTGGAAGTGACTTTAGAGATACATATATATTCAAAAGTTCAAATTTAATTATCTATATTTCAAATCTCTTATTCTTATCAATGTTTGCTATTTTCTTAGAATTAATGATGGCTAAATTTTTGGATATACAAAATTATCACTTCTTTCTTAAAACTAAATCAGTATTTACAATTGTTTTTTTACAATTTCATGAGCAGAAACATTGCAGGTTTATGATTAATGCTTCGTTTATATTGTTAACCTTTAACATTGTGTTTTTCTCTCTCCTCGTTTCTTATATGTGAAACCTCCAAACTTCGTTTCTCGTACCGTTCTCGTTTCCCGTTTCTCGTTTCTGGTAACATAACTAACACTGAATTCATCGTCACATGAACCGGCATAGACGACGTCAGGATTAATATTGTAACATAACTTTGTTTTGGTTATTCATGAATTTCAATCCTGATCCATTTTTATGTGCAACACTTTTTGGTGCCTCCCATGTTTTGCAAGAAAGGTCAACCTTGTATTTCACCTTTAGCTAGATGTGAGTTCATTGACAATTCTATGTTATGTGTTTAGTCGTCGAATCAAAGTGCAATGGAATAATCTTTCTTAAAAAGATCCCAAATGTGCCCAAAAGTAGGATCATGTATTTTCCATGCTGGTATAATTTATGGGTTGCTATTTACTGGTGTGTTTTGGTGCAATTTCGTGGGTTTTAATGAAAACGTCGTCATAAAGATTTATAAGGAAAATTCTCAAAAAAATAGCACAAAATTCCCAAAAGGGATATTACATTGGTATGACTGTATCGATTTTGTTTCATCCTTCGGGTTTTCAATTTTCAGTTGCAACTATTATTGTCGAAGGCTTCGTAAAAATTAGACAATTAGCCAATATTACAAGAAATACAATTATGAGTGACTAAACCGAGTCCGATTTTATGAAAGTCGTCGTCAACTTGTTGAAGCGCTGAAATTATTGGCCGAACTTCATTTGTTGGAAGCAGATTTAATTGCCAAAAGTCATCTATCAAACTTTGTAAGGGGTCAAGAATTTAAAAAAAAAATTGACGTTAAGTTTGATGCCGTCCCAGATCTCTTAAAAGGGGCCCATTATTTTACAAAAGTCGTGAGCCAAATTATTTGAGACTAAAATATTTCGAGGGGCTAATATTGCATTGAGGCCAAATATTATTCCTTGCCATGGATTTTTTTAAGGGTGAAGATTTAATTTTAAAGTTCGGTGGCTGAATCTATAAAAGGAACTGTACATAGACAGAGGAGTTGATCTTGCCATTCCCTAGAGTTCTATTCTTGGTTTACTTGGGACAAGAATTTCTTGTCGAGCCGAATTTCATTGTTTGGTTTGAAGCACGCATTTGTGAAGTCAGGTTAAGTTCCAATCGTGGGTCGAGCCCGTTCCTTGGCTGAGTGTGAGTGTGTTTGTATGGTAGATGCAAGGAGCCACATTCCTTGTTCTGCGACGAAGTTGTATCGAGCCGTCGTTTCAAAAATGCCATGATATTTTAATCAACGTTGGAGCCTGGTATCAATTTGCAGATGAACATATTACCAAAGGCCGAATTGATAATCTCATGGAGCTCCATCTTCCAGTTCATTTTATTATGTTGCAGGAGAGCCAAAATCTTGTAGCGGATGATTAACAATTCTCACGGATTACTAGTTGATTGTATGCATACTCGTAGCAAATCATGGATTGTGTGCGATTAGCAAAATTCCGTGGATTGTATGGATACTTGCAGTATATCATGGACTGTGTGTGATAGTACTCATGTTTTGGTGTCGTCAGGGTGGGTTATATTTGGTGAAGGCATGAAATATTCTTAATTTTTTTTAAAAGGGGCCAAGATGAAATTTTCATATAAAGATGTGAATATTATGTGAGGCCCATTTATTTTAGGAGGGAAAGAGAAAATATTTATAAAAGACGCAAAATTTATTATTTGTAAAGAAAGAAAGAAATTATTTTAAAGTTTGTGAGGTTAAAGATACTCTATGCGATAGCTTGCTTCTTCATCTACTTGATGTATTCGATTTTTTTCTCTGAAGCTTCAACATAAATGCTCCCGGCGTCTTGACAAACCTCTCGCTAAATAGATTATCTGAAGAGCTAGCTGCATGCTTTTCCTTGTTGTCTTTGAAGGCCTCACATTCTAAAATGAAATGTTTTTCTGTTTCCACTTTTCCGAAAGAACAAAAATTGCACTCTTTTCTCCCACACTTCTTTTGCTTTTTCCAGTGCCCTGTTTCACAACGAAGTTGATGAGAATTAGTCCTTAATTAAGCAATAAGAATTTTGGCTCTCCAAGAGATATTGGCCTCTATGTATGCTTTTGGTTGATGACTATAAGTGGGATTAAACACTTTAATGTAGTACTTTTTCTTTCTTCCTAGCTCCTTATCCCAAGTAAGCTTGTGGAAATTTTCCATAACAAAAGTTTGTATCTCTTTGCTATTTATGGCACACGAGTTCAAGCAAATACCCCATTTACTAAACCATTTGGTATTTTGCCGCATCCAAGTATTTTTTCTTTTGCACAATCTGTCATTAAAGACAACCTTAGGCCATCTACCTTCTTCCATTCGCTCAAATTTATTTAAATACCTTATGACTCACACCATAGCAATTGCTTCAATAGGAGCATTGCATGTTTCACTTAACAATATAGCACAAGGAGCTGGGCTTTTAATCTTGAATTTGTTTGTAGTCAAACGCTCTAAATTTTCTCAATTTGTTTCCACTGCATGTCGGATGTATCGCTGGCCCATACTTCACAACCATAGAGAATCACCAAAATCACTAGAAGCCCAAAAAGAGTTTGAGTGGTTTTCCAGTGCCATAACTCTATCTCTTTACACCTATTTTGAAAAGCATAAAATGCTTTCTAACCCCTTAAATTTCTTTTCTTTCTACAACCATTCCAGCTTAGATTTTTGTTGAAGTCAATTCCAAGATATTTATAATCTGAAATTTCTTCCATAATGTTGCCTTCAAAGTAAAACTTATATTGGTCAAATCCTTTATTAAAATGACTGAAGCAGAATTTTGACCCAAGCAGTTTAGTCAAATCATTTATCAAAGGCCAGAAAATTATTTTGTTGGACCCAATTATTATCGGTGGAGGTGAATATTATTTTTGAAGGGTTGCTAAATATTTTGAAGCGGCCAAGAACCCAATTTATAGGTGGTTGTGATAGCCTGATAGGTGTTTAGGGGATCACTCGCAAGGTAACGAGAGCCTTTTTCATTTTCCATTGGGATCCTGAAGACGCACAAATGTGGTTCAGAGGAGAAAACTTGTTACAGAGCATGGATCTAGCACATTACTCTTATAATTGAGCCTGTAGTCGAGTTGTAATTTTTTTTGACAACGTCGTGCATATACTAGTGAATGAAATCGATGGGAAGCTATTTGTGGATGAATTTATAAAGATCGATCTGGAGGTGGTTCAAATTCAGACTTGAAGGCTTAAATTTACAGAGGCATGAGTTATAAGATTGGAGGCATAATTTTAACCTGAGACTAAAATTATTCTCCAGTCGGTGCCAATTTTCATTTCCTTGGTGATCCATCCACACGAGGCCGAGGTTTTTACTAGAAGAGTGGTCGAATTGTTTAAGGAACCGAATTATAGTCTTACCCTGGAGGGCCAATTGCTTGAAACTGTTCTAGAATTTTAGATTTAATTAGGAAGCTTCATCCCTTCATTCAGTGTTGCAGCTTACAAAAATTTGTACCAAAAACCAAATTGTGGAATCTCTAATGCAAGCCGACGTACATGACTGTTGAGCGATGTATACTAGAACATTAAATCAATAATATCTCTCCAACAAATATATTGCTCTAACAACAGAGATTTGGGTCAGAGGCCGATGTTGAGTGTGGAGAGTAGCCAAACTGTGTGAGTACCAACACTTGGAACACAGGCTGAAAGGTCATGTCTTGGTTGAATAGCTTCGGTCCATTGTCAGAAGAATGATCCCAAGGGAAAGGATAGACCAAAACATTTGTATCAGCGTTGAGAAAGAGGTCTGTAGCAGTGTCAAATTGATGTAGTAAATATTCTTTACTGGTATATATATATATTGAAAGACAAAACTATGAGTTGAAGCGTCACCGCCATCTATTACCATGTTCCTTTCTATTGTGCCACAATTGTTTTTAATTAATGCATGGTTGTTCAATGAATATTTCTCGCTTCGTAGCAGTATCATTTGTACTTTTTGGGTGCAATATAAGACAATGTATAACATTTTCGAGTATTATTGGAACCCATAGTATATACCTACAATAGTTTTTTCATGAAACTATTTGTTGAAACACCACCCAGAAATTCAAAAAAAAAAAAGTGGCCTCATTATCACAAATGTCTTTGTCATCATTAGACTAAACCATGGAGAAACTCACAAAACTCATGAGTAGATTGAACAGTACATAAGCTAGCTACTTAAACTGCCATTCATCACTCGACCAAAAACCCATATAGAACAACAAGCCATTCTCAAAAGAGATCCATATCATTCTTACCCATGAGAAGCCAAGAGGTTTGTAGAAAGAGCCAAAGATTGGACACAAAATCCTTGCACTTGGAACAGATTTGAAACACACGAGGGTCACAAGGAAAGTCCTTTTCAAATTGGATGAGCTAGATGTACTCCTTTCCAGAGTGAACTAGTTAGAGGGGAAGAAACTAATTTGGGCTCTAAAACCAATTACGCTTGCTCTCATACAAAACAAGTTCTTGGAGGAACCTTGTGAAGGGGTTAGACTTCCAGTTGCGTCATGTCTCAGTAACATTATGAGGTTGACTGCAGCTATACCTCCTTACAACAATGATGTTATGAGGAGAGTTTTCAGATTGATCGTAGATACCTTTCAAGACTTGGATAACATTGTGGGTTAAACCGTTGGGAAAAAGCTCCATATTTTGGATGATATGGCCAAACTCTAAACCTATGACATCATGCTTGATTGAGTGTGATGATCTGATTTTTCAAATGTTCTAACACTTTTTCATCATTAAGAAACATCATCCAGACACAGTCAAAGCACACATGCAGTCCATCTTGTCTTCAATTATGGGAGACCATGATGCCATCTGCAAGAAGTTACAATCTAAGTTGTTGGCCATTTGGAGGAGAGAACAATTGGTCTCACCTGCTGCTTATGAACTAGACGAAAGTTTGGTTGAGTAGAACATTGGTTAGTTCAAAAGACGATTGACCCTCGAAGAGTTGCAGAGAATTGGTGGTGACCAACCATGCAACAAGAATGAGCTGAGGAGGAAGGGAATTTGCTAAATCTGCAAGGAACCATGGGGACCTGACCACTCATGCTTGAGAGGTGCAAAGGAGATGATAGAGTTAGAGTAGGAGGATATTCCTTCTGTCTTTCAGGGTGAGGACTCTTCTTTGGATGAGTCCATGGGGTGATATGGGGATGCTTCTAGGGAGCATGAGCAGTCATGTGGAGTTGTTGACAACATGCTATATTTATATTACGATGTGTATGGTGAGAATTCAATGGACCCTATGGGAGACATTCAGGACGATGAGTCACCAATGATGATTCAACATGAGCAACATATGGTGGAGCATGATTTAGTTGAGGAGGAGGATGTGCAAAATATGCATGTTGATCCTTTTAGGGAGAGCCACTTGGAGGTTCATATTGAGCCTATGATGGTGGACGATGAGCAGCCACCCTTGGGATCAACCATTGATGAGGTGCAGATAGATGTACAGACAACTAGCAAGGTAGCAATATTTACAGACACTTGTCCTCAGGAGGTGTTGGAGGTTGACAGGATAGTTTTGCAGGAGGCTAGTAGATGACAAGAGCGTGGAGTTTCCGATTAGAGGAGGGAGGATCTGTTGGATACGGTGGTGCATACATATTTGGGTCGACCCACTGATGAGGTGTGGGTATATGCAAAGGCAACTAGCAGAGTTGTAGTACTTTCAGTGAGCAATCCTCTCCAGGAGTACATAGATAGGGCTTGCAACACAGTTTGGCCACTTGTACTGATTACAGGAGGAGAGGCAGGGTTTTCTCAATGGATATTTTTGACTCACCAAGAAGGTTTGCATGAGTGGGGCATGGTGCAACATAGGAGACATATCACATATACACATGCCTATGCATCTGATCCTTCCCATAGGATGGATTAGCGAGAGATTACGAGTTAGAATCCTTTTGATCAAGTATAATCCTTAGTCCAAGGCACAACAAAGTAGAAGCCCTTGGATGAGAGGGTTACTGCATGTTTCAGTGGGTAGTGGGATGTGGGCTGACAGTTCATCAATATTTCAGTAGCACTAGCACAACATCAGTAGGGTAGGGTTGACCTTGGCCTATGCCAGAGGTTAGATTAGAGAGAGGTGATGAGTTGGTATTCACTTGATGGAGCAATAACTTTAGCTAGAGACAGAGCATAGTCCGAGCCATGGGACTTGGGAAATTATTGGCCATGGTGACATTAGGTTCCAGGTGGGTCTATTGGTAGCGAGTTTAAGTTTTTTGCTTCGTGTTGACTAAGAGACTCTGCAAGCACATTACCGATAGCTTGATGCAGTTCGATGAGCGACGTGGTTGCAACTCCATACAAATCAATTTTTATTATTGTTTGGTATAAAACGTTATTGCTCCAAAGCTTTACCTTCTCAATCTTCATTTGTTTACTGCTACTTTCATAATTTTCATGTTGTAGTGTGACAAAACTGTCATAAAAAATAACAGATTCATTGGCAATTTGTGCTAGTGTTTCTTGATTTTCAGCAAAACAAACGCTAATCCAACTAGGTAGCTTCATGTTGTCAACTTCTACGTCTATAGTTTCATTAACAATTATTGTTTTAATAGGACTTCTGAAATTGGATGAAATAACAACATAGACATCCTTTGAAAAAAATTTGATCATGCTCTTTGTGCTTCATGTTATCTGATAGCTTGTCATGGATCAGTTCCATATTTGTAATATCATTTGTCCTGCTTTCACTTGAAGATGAACTCACATCAATATCGTTTATGCAATATACAAATTTCTCTACAGAAATATTGATATCTGGTTCATGGATGATTTGTTCAGCATCTATGGTTAACCCTTGATTTTCGTGAGTATCGTTTATCCAATGTACAAATTCATCTTTAAAAATATTGATACTTGATAATTCCATGATATCTTCAACATTTATGATTAGCCGTTGTTTTTTTGTTGAAGCATTTGGCATTCTTCAATTTCTTCTCTAAAATCTGGAAACAAGTTTTCATATCGAATTCTTTCCAAGCGTGCATAAAATAGGCTCTCCCTGTCAAAAGATTTAATTGCTTTAGCTTTACTTGAGTTAAAAAGGTTCAATGTTTGTGAAAACTCTATAATATGAGCCATAGTTTTTACTGTAATTTCTCCAACAGTAAACGACAAAGGAATGAACAGTTTTGTTTTTTTCTTTCAAACATATTTAGCAAGTCAAAGTATTGCCTACAGAGTTTAGCAACATAATACCCGTCTATAACAAATTTTCAGCACTGGTAATGGCTTATCTTGAAACCCATATATTAGAATTAGCATATTACTTTCTCTTTCTTCATGCATACCTTTGCCCCATAGGAAAAGTTGTGCATGTCCAGATATATGATGAGGCTCTTGTCTAGTTATCATGTAGTTGACTTGCCTTACAAAAACATCTTGAATTAGATAGAAGTTTAAAGAAGCATTATTTTTCCATAGTATAAGATAACATAATTGCATTGGTTCTTTATTCACATGGAACTTAGGATTACATGGAAAATCGCTGAAGCTATCGCTTGAAATCAAATCTATTATGAGATATGCCACCACGGATAACATTTTTCTCTTGGATAAATTGGTTAACTGAGAAGCTAATTCATTAGAAATGATATCAACTTGGTTGAATACACAATCCTTTTTGTATGTGTGATAAAGCATATAGATAATTCATTTTGGAGTGCATGTTGTAGCTTCTTATCCCATTACACGTGCACAAAGCCAACAAAAGTCTCTAAGCCACTGTTTATATAGAAAGATTTTTAGAATAGATAAATATTAAGAAACTTTGTGACTTGGAAAAAAGAAATCCGCAATAAAATTAGATTCAATTACTTATGAGATCGTGAAACTATTTTCTTCGGATAATTGTAAGCGAATAGTAGCCTCCGGTAACTTGAATATTCGTCTAAATGTGTTCGCATTCAAAGGTATTCTCTTCGTTTGTAACATTATTGTTCTTATTTCTGAATAAAAAAATTTGCTCATAAATGAACAATTTCTCTGAAATCAAAAGCCGTTGGTACACATGCAACATTCGCTAATCCACTAGGCCAAATCTTGTTATCATTCTTCTATTCCATTGTCAGATTAGCATAACGCTCATATGCATTCGATCAGTGGAAGTTCTCATCGACAACACCAAATAAAATAAAGATATCAATGCAAATAACTTATTTTCTTTGTCTGCTAATAATATTCGTTTCGTAACTCAAAACACTTTTTGAACCAATAATGTTCTCAACACCACTGAACTGTACATTTTCTTTTCCTGATTCTGTGTGTAATCACTAGATCTTACTTTTGCAAACGCAAAATCAGGTTCGACTATTGCAACTAAGAAATCTGTTACACATAAAATTTGTCAATAAACAATAATTTAAGATACCAAAGTTAAAGTTTACGAAAAACAAGCGCAAAATACCTTGAAACTACAAAACCATCTCATTTATTTATTACACATCTCGTTTCCCTTTGACTGTAAATTCTTTACAATAATGGCAACTAGCTCAAAGGTTGTCGATAATAATTATGAATAACTTTACACATAGTTTTGAAAAAGCTGAGAAACGTTTGCAGTTTAACCAATTATTGTGAATTGCTTCGCTCTTTTATTTGTTAGCCAAAGAGGGCATATGTAGAGAAGATATGCACACTAGCCAATATGTACGCAGAAAAGAAGATGCAAAAAATACAACAACACTTCTGAACATTTACAAGTTCTACACGCAGTTTGTGCATTTTTTTCCTATGTTCTGCAATTGTTCAATTACTAATTAGATTGAGCTGTAATAATACAATTAACAAATTTGAAATTGTTATTGACTTGTAACCGTTAGATTAATTACTTATTCATTTTGGACTTTGTATAACAATGAATAAAGAAATTTATCATTACAACCTATTGTTGGAGCCTTACGATCCATTTATTATGCATCTCGTTTCTCTGTGACTATAAATTATTTACAATGGCAGCTAGCTCACACACAGATTGTCGATAATGATTGTGAATAACCTGACACACAGATTTGAAAAAGCTGAGAAACAAAAATAGTTTAACCAATTATTGTGAATTGCTTTGCTCTTTATATGTTAACCTAAAAGAGTATATGTGGAAAAGATGTGCAAACTAGCCAATGCGTATGCAAAAAAGAATATCTACAAAAGACAACAACACTTCCACACATTTGCAAGTTCCACACATTGTTCGTGCATTGTCTCCTATGTTCTACAATTGTGCAATTACTAATTCGTTTGAGCTATAATAATATAATTAACAAATCTGAAATTGTTATTGCTTTGTAACAATTTAATTAATTACCTATTCATTTTGAACTTCGTTTAACAACGAGTAAACAAATTTATTGTTATAGCCTATCGTTGGAGTCTTACAATCATGTTTTCAAAGTCAAATGTATTAATGTCACTATGTTCTTTATTGAATTTTTTTTATAAGTTGTGTTTTGTTAACTGTTTAAACAACGCGTGAAATGTGTTTTTGTTGCAATATTTCTTTGAGAGGCATGACATGAAATATCGTTCTGTCTTTCTCGAATCTACGAAATTCAGACACAATAGCCAAAGTGTCAATAGACCATATGCATATAGTTATGTTCAAGATATATCGTAAAAGTATTAAACAAAAAAACCACTCTCTATCTTCTCTTTTTTCATATGGCATTGCTAATTGTATGATGTATTCTTGCCAATCTACTATTTTAAGAAATCACTTAATTGCATCTTTGTTTATGTGTTTTTCCATATATTTTAATGCAAATGAATAATTTTGCATGATTGCGTTGCAATTTTTTTTTGCAATTATGCATTGTAAGCAGGAAACATCATACTCATTCCTCATAAATTGGCATATTATTTCAAAAAATTTCACCGTAAATACTTCTGAACCTAGAAAATATCTTAACCATATGTTTGTCTGTGTTTTCTTCTATCTCCATCCATCCATGTTCTATTTCTTCGTATCTTGTTATGTTTATTATAGATTCATGATCAATTCCTATTGAACGTTTTTTCTTGCACAAGAGTGGTTCATTGATTTTCTATCATTTAATTTCACTATGAATTATTGCTCAACGTCAAGCACAACATAAACAATGTACAAGAAGACAAGTGAAACCATATAAATACAATTGATTCATGTAAAACTCTTGTATATGAAAGAGATATAGAGTCACAAAACAAATGAACCACAATGCACCTAATACAAATATCATAAAATCTGTATCTATTTTTGAAAATAGATATTGTGTACGATTCTTATGCTAGCAAGCAAAACACAAAATTCTCATAACAGAGTTTCGATTCTGACAACTAGGATAAAACCATTTGTAACGAAGCCTCCTCTCGCTAAAACTATGAATTATACCAATATGCATTGGAAACATGCATCTGAGAAAAAAAAAGGAAGAAAAAAAAAGATCAACAGTTGGCCAATTCAACTACCGCCATGTGACGTGTTAAAATTATGCCACAAGAGCTTTATACAACTTAAAATATTTGATTAATGATTCTTAGACTAAGGAGCAAAATGCACTGACATGTTACTTGTTGTTGTTATATTATTATTATCATGTCATAGAAGCTTCATAAAACTTATACTCTTTGATTTATGATTTACGCAAAAGAACTAGTATGCATAATAACAAGCGCAATTTTTCTATGGAAAAACTCCATACTTCTGCATTCACTTTCCCTTCCGCAGAATTCTCTCGCACACTTTCCTTCCACATAATACTGATTTTTAAACAATAGAAGCCACTTAACATCAATGATTCGATATAATGTATCACATGATTTCATATTTATTTAACTTCGTACATTTCTGCATCACACACAAAATAGTTACATGTAGTCGTTATACATGGAAACGAGAAATATAGAGTTAGATGGCATTCAAAATGCACACCGCTACCATAAGAATAGCCTTACAACACATACCCATGAAAGCAATTGCATAGAGCTCTAAATCTATGAAAAATATAGGATTTGTATATGATGTCAAAGCATAGATGAACACAACAACTCTGAATCTATGCATGATAGAGGATTTACATAGGATGCCAAAGCATAGATGAACACATATTCGACTTTCAATTATGTTTGAATGACATTTTTAAAAAATGCATGAAACAAAAAAATAGATTGGAGATGTCGTCCGGGCTCAATTGAAAATAAAAAAATGTTTTTTGCAACATATCATTAATCTGGAAAACAACCAAAGTTCAATCAACCACGATTTCTGCTCCTTGTAGAGAGAAACTTGTCGGCACATACATTTGCCAATAGTTGTAAGGAAACACAACTCCTTTATGTGCTAGGAAAAAATGTTCCATTCGATAAATTTTAAATTATCTCATTTACAACTTTTGCAGATATAACTATATGAAAAAATAGTTGTTGCAACTAAGGAAAAATATTTTACTATCCACAATGAAAAATATGCCAAACATAGAGTATGTTCGAAAAAACGAAATGCATATCTTTTCATTTGCATAGTTTAGTATAAGAAAAAAATGGATATCTGGATTGTCGAAAATGCAAAACGACAAACCAATATGTGTGAAAATTCCTCAAACCCGGGAATCCCTATTGCAACAACTGATGATATTTCTCCTACTTGTTAGATTTACATGAACAAGTTATTTGCAGTTTCGTATAGAAAACATCGAAATACATACATTGCAGCCTACACCATTAAAATAATATGTTGAAACAAGAAACTTAACAATAGAAAAAGATACACACAAATGACATGATTGTTTTTGGACAAACGTTCCTGAAAAAACCCAATGTGGGAAAACTGGTGCAGCAGATCTGAGGGGTTTTATTATTAAGTTGAAGTTATTTCTGAATACAATCTCTGGATGCATTGCTGGAAATCTAGTACAAAGAATATCACTCGGCAGAAGAATTAGTGAGATTACCTCACTCTACACTGCAAGTCCCGACTAATCTGACAACTGAACCAACGAGTTCCCGTGGCTACTTCTATGTTGCCCTTGCATGGGCCAGCATCAGCTTCTAAGGCATTGCGTCACCTCTGCTGGGAA
Organism: Pinus taeda; assembly: GCA_000404065.3. Classification (NCBI taxonomy): domain Eukaryota; kingdom Viridiplantae; phylum Streptophyta; class Pinopsida; order Pinales; family Pinaceae; genus Pinus; species Pinus taeda. The sequence goes on along the minus strand of APFE031553972.1, from coordinate 41,731 downwards.
TTGATTTGCCTTCTGGAGGTTATTCTAGCTCTCCTAGCTCAGAAACGTCAGCCTCCTCAGCGAATTTGGACTTCTATGTGAAGGCTTCTACGCTGCTATGCGTGGGACCCGCGTGAGCCCTTCCTGACTTAGCGTCACCCTCTCTGGCCTCTGCGTTGCCTCCTCTGTGTGTCTCTCTACTTCTATGTTGAGTGTTCTTGGCTCCAGAGAAGGTCTTCTAGCCAAAACTCCCTCTCCCCTCTTTGCGTGATCACTATAAATCATTGTGTTGCCTCTAGCTTCAGCAATTCAATCTGACTGATCAAATCTTTTTGTGTCATCCAAATGATCCTCAAGCTTCCTTAAATAATCTCCTCATTGACATTCAATGACCTAGATTAGAAGCTAATCAATGGCTAAGATCATTTTTGTTTGATCCTCGTCTTGTTCTAGATGTTACACCCACAGTTAGATTAATACCCATTAATTATTTTATTTTCCTAAGTTTAGACTTAAGGTCCCATTAAAAGTAATTAATTATTTTAATAAAACTGTCTTTGTGTGGAATTTTTGAAAACACTTTTGTGGGTTCTTTGGAATACATGTACTCAAGCCTCCCTACAAAATTTGAGACTTAGAGCACATTTGATGCTACCAGAAATCAACAATATGTTAGTAGGGAAAGCAAAAAAATGACAAATTTACAGCTACATTTTTAATCGGCCTTATGTTTTGTTGTGCAGACTGGATATGTGCGAGAGAACACAATGATTAATATTGTTAATTTCAATTGTGCGGAGTGACACAAGGGGTATTGTTAAACTATTAATGTTAATATATGAGATATTTACGCACAATGGATTTGCTATGAAATGGGGAATATATGCATTTGTATTATATTTTTTTTTTCTCGGTAAAAGACTATCTAGGCATTTGTATTATATTTACAGTGAAATTTTACATCAGTTAAACATGCTGAGCGTGGAGAGCTCCCATACGGGTGCTGTGTCTACAAAATTCCAGCTTTCTAAGGCTCCCTCGCAGGGGCAGCATCAGCTGGTTTACCATAACCTTTTTCAGAATTGACATCGTCTTGCTAGAGAGGCTTAACAGACAAAAAACATAAGTACTAAGGTGCAGCATTACGCTAATTAGACTCATGATTGCCCATGCAGGGGCGACTTACTGAACTTGACTGTAAATTGTGGCTGCTAGGCAGCGAAAACTGATTCCACATGAACTCAATATAATCAAAATGCAAAATTGGATTACCCGGCATTGCTTCATTCCTGGGTATGGGCGGAGGGTGGACGAAGGCCTGCAAGATGTGCCTCAGCCTCCTCACAGAGACTCTTGTCCTCCACGACGCGTGCCCAGCCTTGTCCTTCTTCCACGCCTTCCCATCTCGCCCTCCATGATTCCTCGGTGAAGCCCAGAGGAGTTGGCCCCAGAGATGGCGTGTAAACTTGCATAGGCTCCTTCCCCTTGCCTCCCGCTTCCGGCCCTGGTTGCGCCTTTGATACTTCCCCTTCCTCTCCGCCTGGTGGCAAAGGTGGCGGCGCGGTTGGCCCTGTTTGCGCCTCTGATGCTTCCCCTTCCTCTCCGCCTGGTGGCAATGGTGGTGGCGCCACCGCGCCGTCCGCTTCTTCGGGCAATTTTGTGAACAGGATTGAGATGTGGGCGCTGATGCCCGCGTTCTCCGAGGTGCTGCCCAAAGAGAAAACGACAGAGCCAAAGGCAGGAAGCCCCGTCTCTCCCACACTTGCATTGCCGACCTCCACAAACTGTCGAGCTTGCAATGGTGTTGCTGTTGCCCTCCTGTGGCAGTAGCAGCAGCAGCAATGATGATGTCCCTCTCCTGCTGGGCTCCGAGAGGATGCTCCTCTTCCTCGACCTCTCCTACTCGGCTGACGCTCCCGAGTTCTTGCCATGGTGCCACCCAATTCCAAGACCTCTGCCAACTGAAAGAAGACCCCACGGTGCTCTGTGGGCGAATTTGAGAGCAGGGATGCCTCCAAGGCTGAAACACCAGGTTTATTATGAGTTCATGGGCAGGGTCTCCGCGCTGAGGGCCATCAACCACTGCTACTTCAGCGTTCCTCCACAGGTCAGGCTTAACCTGATCGTCGAGTGTCCCTCCTGACCAGTTTCCCCTGCCCCTGCTGCAATTCTCGCTCCGTCCAGGAATGAAATGGCCCTCCGCCATCCTGCGATTGTATGGGCAATACATGGTTACGGATCGATCCCGTATTAATGGCGCTCTGTGTTTCCTAACTGCTTCTCTGCTCGGCATTGAATGCCTAGAGCTCCAACGAACCTCTTCTATACCTTGACGGCGCATGTCCATTAACATTTGTCATTGGCACGAGGCGACGCATGCTGAGCATGTGCCTCGTCCTTTTGGGTCGAGCCCTCACCCGCATCCGGGATGCATTTGTATTATATTGAAAACATATGTGTTTTCTAAATTGGGATGTTGGATCATTATCTAGATAAACTTTATCTAGATTTTTAATCGTCTCAATGTATTTAATGCAATATTGATGACAAATATAACTTCCACTCTACCAAAAGCTTTATGCAAACATAAACAATTAATTAGATGAAATTTCCATTCAATAATTAGTGAAAATATCATAAATATGTCATTTGGTTGCTTTTTCGTACAAATTTACAATACATCCCTAGATAAACCATTATCTAGATAAATTGTTATCTAGATTTTTTGTCGTCCTCATTGTGATCTAGATACTTTATCGCCCCAATGCCTTCAATGCAATTGAGATGGACTTATGCACGAACACAACACAATACATTTATAAACATAAACATATAGATGCATCAGAAATAAATCTTCATTTCATTAATATCAAAGAACTGAAAGTTGCTTACATACAGAATGGAAATAAACTAGCTTGGGAAATGGTAACTTATCTCTGAGAAGAGATGTGGTGGCTACATGCCTCTGAACTGTCTTACAATGAGGCTCAAGGGCCTTTTTATTATTCAACAATAAAGGGAAACCCTAAACAACCAAAACCATAACCCTATGAGGTGGAACGCCAAGAGTTTGTGGGCCTCGGTGGGGTTAGTTGGGAAACCAAATTCTGAGGGTTGTAACTTGGTCATATGATCTCTATTTGGCACGTACAATACCTCATTACAAATATCTCTCTGATTACTACAAGATTTACGGCATGGGCCTACTGTGGACCTAAAAAAATACTGTTTAGGGGGGGTCAAAACAACTCTACAAGTTCAGGACTGGAAAAATGCTAAAAATAGTAAATGTTGCTATAATCAAGGAAACTAATGTCTAGGTGGAATAGGTGGGTGGCCACCAATATCCCCTTGGATCAGTCCTTCCCCATTAGGAAGTAATGGTTTCTATTGCGTACAAAGCCTCCATGAGGTGAGGAAATTTCTATTGAGCCTGGTCCCTATTGAACCACTTGTTCTGGTGAAGGAGTTGGCTTGCTTTGACAATTTGATATAGTTGAATCCTCTACTGGTGAGTGTTCTTGATCTATGTGTCCATGATCCTATCAATTGTGGCCTATTCGATACAGCTTGGGTTGAGCCCTATTGGTGTCAACTACTCAACAATGTCGGATGTGTTCAACAATGGGGGAAAGTATGGCACCTCCCCAAGAAGTAGAAAATGCTTCAGAGACAGGGGAAGCCCTGGTGCTGAACAAGGTGTTGTTAAAACCAGCCAAGGAGGTCACTGAACAAACACAGCGGAAGGCTTTGTTTAGAACAATTTGTAAGTCACATGGTAAGTGTTGTAAGTTAATTATTGACAGCGGTAGTACAGATAACTTGGTGTCCACAAAGATGGTTGAAAAGTTGGAATTAAAGCGGTTGAAACATCCCACCCCTTACAAAGTCTCATGGCTACAAAAGGCCATCAGTTGCCGGTGGATGAACAGTGCGAGGTGGAGTTTCAAATAGGCAAATATAAGGATAAAGTCATTTGTGACATCATGCCGATGGATGTATGTCACATACTGCTGGGTAGGCCTTGGCAGTATGACAAAAAGGTGGTGCATGATGGATTGACGAACTGTTATAAGTTTGTCAAGGATGGAATCAAACATATGCTTGTGCCCATCAAAGAGGAAGGGACAACAGGAACAAGTGAGCCAAGAGCATTGTTGGTTAGCGGAAAACAGTTTCTGAAATAAGTTGAAGACAACGAGATGGGTTATGCAGTTGTAAGAAGAACAAAAACAATGTTGTTGCATACAGAGGTATCGGATTTACCTCCAGAAATCCAGCAAATGTTGCAGGAATTTACAGACATAATGGTGGATGACTTGCCAGATAAATTACCCCCCAAAAGAAGCATAAGTCATCATATTGACTTCATACCCAGAGCCAGTTTGTCGAACAAGGCAGCGTATCGAATGAGCCCAAAGGACAATGAAGAGATTAGGAAGCAGGTGCAAGAACTGCTAGACAAAGGATTGATAAGGGAGAGTTTGAGCCCTTGCGCAGTCCCAACAGTTCTCGCTCCTAAGAAAGGAGGAGAGTGGCAGATGTGCACAGACTCGAGGGCTATTGACAAATTCACCATCTGGTACAGGTTTCCACTGCCACGAATGGATGACATGATGGATTGTTTAAGTGAGGCATCATATTTTTCTAAGATAGACTTGAAGAGAGGGTATCATTAGATCCGGATACGAGAGTGGGACGAATGGAAGACAACCTTTAAGACGAATGAGGGACTGTATGAATTGCTAGTCATGCCATTTGGACTGAGCAATGCGCCCAGTGCATTTATGCGGTTAATGAATGAGATGCTAAAGGAGTACATCGGAAAATTTGTGATAGTGTACCTGGACGACATACTAATTTTTAGCAGGACAAGGGAGGAGCACCTTCAACATGTTCAGAAAGTGCTGGATTGAAGAAATGTACTTTTCTGTAGAAGGAATTGATTTATTTGGGCTTTGTAATAGTAGAAAATGAACTAAAGATGGATCCAGAGAAGGTTACGGTGATAGTTAACTGGCCATCTCCGACAAGCTTATTCGAGGTACGTAACTTTCATGGACTAGCGAGTTTTTACCGGAAATTCATAAGAAATTTTAGCAAAATTTGTGCACCTATGTTGGACACCATTAAAAAGGCCAATCAGCCTTTTCGATGGATGGATGCAGCAGAGAGAAGTTTCTAGCTATTAAAGAGAAAGATCACAAAGAGGTCGATCCTGAGATTGCTAGACTTCAAGAAGCTTTTTCAGGTTCGTTGCGATGCTAGTGGTATGGCTATTGGAGCTGTACTTAGCCAGGAGGATAAGCCTGTGGCATTCTTCAACGAAAAGCTAAATGAAAGCAGACAGAAATATTCGTCTTATGACAAGGAGTTCTATGCTGTTATACAGGCATTAAAACACTGGAGGCATTATCTGTTGGGAAACGAATTTGTGTTGTCAGATATTTCTGCACTACAGTATGTAATGCAATAGCACAAGATGAACCAAAAACATGTCAAATGGGTGGAGTATTTGTAGAGTTTCAACTTCGTGTTGAAACACATCAACGGGCAGGCCAACAAGGTGGCGGATGCACTGAGTAGGAGAGCTTTACTTCTGCAGGAGAGTATTGTGCAAGTGTTGGGTTTTGAGCACTTAAAGGATTTATACCAGACTGATACATATTTTAAATAAGCCTATGAGGCATGTCAAAATCCCTTGGTGAGAGATAACAGTCCATGGTTGGACTACAACTTACAAGAGAAACTGTTGTTTAAGGGAGGACAACTATGCATACTTGACTGCTCGATGAGAGAGAATATTATTCGGGAGCAACATAGTGGAGGTCTGGCCCGACGTTTCGGCATAGACAAGACACTTGAGAAGCTTCGTCATTTCTATTTTTGGCCAAAGATGTGAAGGGATGTACAATAGTTTGTGACCAGGTGTAAAGTGTGCCAGTTGGTGAAGGGTCACAGTCAGAACACGGGACTGTACACACCATTACCTGTTCCAGGCAGGCTATGGGACTCAGTCAGCTTGGACTTTGTCTTGGGTCTACCTAAGACACAACGAGGTTATGACTCGGTGATGGTAGTAGTGGATAGATTCTCGAAGATGGTGCATTTTATCCCTTGCAGGAAAACCAGTGATGCCACTCACGTGCCGCACTTGTTTTTCACAGAGATTGTCAGGTTACATGGGTTGTCTAAGTCTATCCTTTCGGACAGGGATGTGAAGTTTACAGGGCACTTTTGGCATACCCTGTG
>APFE031553972.1:0-33528 GCA_000404065.3 Pinus taeda | reverse complement strand
AAGTGTTACATTGTCCAAAACAATTAGAATGTACAACGTCAGCTAGAACGAACAAACCCTAGTCTAGGGTTTGATGTTAAGAAAACCCTCGAGCCTCGACTAGACAGCGAGACCAAAACAATAAATAAACTGGAATTTGAAACCAGACACAAGCCTAGGTCGTGAGAACGACCCAACTTATACACAGCAACCAGACAGTGAGGAGTAATCACCACAGAACCAAAAAAAACCCTAACTACAAGTTGACAAACTATGGAAGATAGAGCCTACCAACAAAGAGTTGTAGGGTCTAGAGACCGAATTGTGATAATTCTTCGTGCCCAAGGTCAAACCCTCGACTTGTGCAGACAGAACGAGCCAAGGTTAGCATATATTACACAGTGGTGCCTGAACAGAGATATAACAAAAGCAAAGGGAGAACATAGTTTACTTGGGGACGACCAGACCAAGAATCTCGTGGAATAGAGCTGTAGAAAACCAAAAGAAGCCTGAGACAAGAGGAGCAGGCGTTGGTCAGCTTCTAAACTAGAAGAGGGTGGATATAAAACACGGAGGGACAAATTACTTGAGCTGTAGCCGAGCGAGTCATTGTGCCGTCACTTGTGCACACAGGAACCAGAACTTAAAACGACTTTAGCACCATAACAATAGCAAAGAACATTGCCAACAATAGGAAAGAACGACCGGTGTCCCGAGAGACTAGGCATCGAGTCAAAGCAACAATAGAATAAACAAATAATTCACTGTGTAAAAGAATATGGGCGGACCAACCTCCAAAGCCGAGATAATTTCATGCAACAGGGACAATTCATTGCCAATAGCACAAGCAAGTCTGAGAGATCAATATTCATTCACAGCCACACCCAAAAATAGAGTTTTCCATAAGAACCGGGACGAGGCCGAACACTTTGACAGGAACCCTTGCAGAGTTCCCACAACAGAGAAAAACACATACAATTACCGGAAAGCACAAAGGTTTTGTGTAAAAGACTAAGTGGGAATACAAAGCCCAAGGCTGGGTACTGGTAGGTTCGCATTTACGAGCCACCATTAATGATTGCCAATTCCAATAAAAATATCCAACACTCATATCCGCAATCAATCGCCAAATCAACAAATGAAATCCGCCAACATAATTAACACTGGACAAGTTGACAACTAAGGTTAAGTTGGAGCGTGGGTTGGGTCCCATCATCCTGCAAGTCTTCAAGTATTTTTTGAAGCCAAATGATTTATTTTGTAGCTTGAGTTGCTGCAACATATTTGACTTCAGTGCTAGAATCAACGGGAAAAGATTATTCGTGTGATCTCTAATTGATGGTTGTTGATCCAAGACTCATCAAATAACCAAAAGTAGAGACTCTATTCTCTTTATATCCATCAAAATCAGAATATCAATAGCTAGTGAGATGGAAATATGCAACTTTGGAATATTTGATGCCATATGTTCAAGTGCCTTTCAAATACTTGAGAACTCGTGTTGCTTCTTTGTAATGAAATTCACATGGTCGATGCATGAACTTGGAAAGTATCCCTACAACAAAATCAATGTCAGGTCGAGTAGTAGTTAAAAAATTCAAACTTCCAACAAGTTTCATATACTTTGTTAGATCTTCAAACATACTTCCTTTAGTGGAAGTAAGCTTCAATTTTTTCTCTGTTGGAGTAGCAACATGACTACAATCATAAATCCCAAATCTGTCTAATAGCTGTCCAATATACTTTTTCTGAGAAATGAAAATGTATTTGGGTTTATGATCAACTTCAATCCCTAAATAATAATGTAATAAACCCAAATCTGTCATGTCAAAAATTTTCACCAAATCTCTTTTGACGGATGCTATATAGTCTTCATTATTTCTTGTAACCATGTACATACACAACCAGCTATACAACTGACTTTCCGATCTTATTAACGAAAAGAGTTGCATCATCTAGATCAAATATCTTATAATTAAACTTGACAAGGTGTTCAATTAAATTTTCATACCATGCATGAGATGCTTGTTTTAGTCCGTACAAAGCCTTTACTAACTTACATACCTTTTACTTTTTTCCTTTGGCAACAAAACCTTCTGGCTGAATCATATAAACAACCTCCTTCAAATCACCATTCAAAAAAGTTGTTTTAACATCCATATGGTGTGTCTTCCAGCTATTCTGAGCTGCAAGAGAAAACAAATTTCTAATTTTCCCCATTTTGCCATAGGACCAAATGTCTATGTGTAGTCAACACCTTCCTTCTGAGTGTAGCCTTTTGCTACAAGCCTTGCGTTGTATTTATTAAGCGAACCATATGCCTTGTACTTGATATTATACACCCATTTTCAAACAATAGGTTTGATGCTAGTTGGAGGATCCACTAACCTGCAAGTTCCATTCTTAATAAGTGCATCATACTGCTTTTTCATCAAAATCAACAAATTCTTCAAAATAATTGTGTTCGCTAATTCAACAATGATTGAATTCACAGTCACCAGAAACATTACTTGAATCATATTTAGAATACTTTCCTATTTCAAATCATCATACTACCTTGGAACTTTTCGAGCACGTGTAGATCTTCATAAAGGTTGTTGAAGCGGCTGTGATGGTTACTCATCCTAAAGTATAGGTTATTTAGGAACACTTTTTGACCCTACATAAATAACAATATCCTCTAAATTTTCATCAGCACTAACATCCTCCTCATGAGTTAAATATGGAAAACCCACAGACTCATCTAGAATTGGAACCCCCCATTCAGTATGTGGAACATCATTATCATATTCATAATAGAACTTTTTGGATGAAAATTTCTCCAAATGAGCGTGTTTCTTGTCAATAATAGAATTATCTTTATCTGTTTTAAGAAAAATAAGATCTCTGGAAAGAATGAACTTCTTATTTTCTTCATCATATAGCCTGTATTCTTTGGAAGTATTAGAATAACCCAAAAATATACATTTTCGACTTCTTGCACCTAATTTATTTCATTGTTTCTTAGGAATCAATGCATAACACTTAGATCTAAAAACTCTGAAATGTTGAACAATTGGGATTTATCATACCAAAATTCATAAGGAGTTCTATTGTTAGTAATAGAAGACGAACAATATTTCTAATATAACTTCCATAAATAATTGTTTCTCCCCAAAACATTAACTTCACATTCTTAAATAAAATCATAGATATAATCATATTAATAAAAGTTCTATTCATACATTCCGGAACACCATTCTGTTGTGGATTATAAGGTATAGTAGTTTGATGTTTGATTCCACTTTCCTTCAAATATTGTTTAAAAGAATGAGAAGTATACTCGCCACTGTTATCAGTTCTAAGAATACCTATATTATGTTGAGTTTCATTTTTAATCATTAAATGAAAAGTTTTAAAAACTTCAAACACTTTTGACTTATCTTTCAACAAATACACCCAACACATTCTCGAGTAATCATCAATAAATGTCAGCACAAATTTATTTCCATTGGCAGTTGCAATATGCATAGGTCCACATAAATATGAATGTATGAGACCTAATTTTTGTGAAGCTCTAAAGGAAAAACTACTTTATTTTATCTAGCTTATCATATTAGAGACTCATGCACTCATAAAATAAAAATACTGAAAAGATTTGATTTTCACATGCAATTTATTTCCAAGTAATTAAGTTTCATTACTCAATAAATTTCATAGATGGCAAAATAAATGTCTTTTAGAGTTAATTGGGCACATTAGTAATCATTTAGAGTTACAAGTTCTCATTTGATTTTTGCTTTTGTTGGTAGTTTCATTAACATTCCTTTATGCAATTGTAGCTAATTCCTTTTCTTTCTGCAATTAGGAATTAAGTTTTCTTTATGTAATTTCCTTTTATGTAATTAGTGTAGAGGTTCATTTCTGCAAGATAGTGTTGTAGTGTTTTCAATTCTACAAGTAGCATTAAAAAAAACGCCTGGAATCTAGTGTTAGTATTTCCTTTTATGAAAGTAGAAATAGGTTTAGAATTATGTAATTAAAATAGATTTTGAATTTTGCAAGCAATAGATTTCAATTCAGCTAAGTAATTGGGTTTTGATGTAACTTTGAATAGAAATAACTTATTTGTAATTACTCTCTAAAGATCATTCGAACATTTGTGCATACTTAGGTTAATTTCACACTTAGAATGATTCAATCCATAGATAGAATTCACACAAAGGCATGGACATACATATACTAAAATCTATCACTCTAATTTTGCATGATCCTCCACGAAAATGTGTATACTCTCCTCGCTTCTGATCGTACCCCAACAGTATGATAAGCTAGATAAGATATGTGTTACTTAAAGATAAAAACTACAACTTATTAGAGAGTGTCACAAGTCCAAATTTACAATGAATTTTTGTAACAACCCTCTCATTTACCCCCATTTTTGTAATGAGATTGTAATTCCAAAGTGGACGCAAGAGCCATAACTAGTTAATACAATGCATTTTTGAAACACTTAAATTCAATTATCGACTGAAGGAGAGGAGAAACTTTTAGATTCCAATTTTTTATCAAGTTGTTTGCCTAAAAGGCCATAAAACCAAACCTAAATTTGAATACTAAAGTCAATTAACCATTTATTATAACGAGATACTCATTGATAGTTAAATTTATGAGATGTGATTGGAGGTGGTGGAGGGAAAGATGATGTCATCTCCCCATGTGCAGTAAAGAGATAGGCCAACGAACTCTAAAACACATGAAAGGACACTGGGACGAAATATACAATTGAAAAATCGAAGAGGGATGGGGCCCTCTCATGTGAGTTAGTTTTGGTGTTGGCTCTCTAGTGGAATGGTCTCTTGGCTCTATAGCCCTGGACTAAGTTTCCCTCCATTTTGAGAGTGCTCAACTGATTATTGAGTATGTGGAAGCTTTTGGGAATTGGTAGTAGAATACAAAGTGATGTATGAGCTAGTTGTGGAGCCCTGTGTATGAGTTAAGCCCCTATGAATTTTGGGTGAATTCCCTGTGAACTGTGTGAGGCCACCATACTATGTTGTCTAAGTCTGTATGGTCAGTGGGAGGCTCAGTGGATGACTGAATAACTATGGTGCTTGTTGTATAGCTAATAAACCACTTGGACAAGGAATTTTGGGTCACTTTGGTGCTTGCTAAGTAGATGGTAAACCACTTAGATAGTGGAATTCATACCCCTATGGTGCCTGCTATGAAAAGACAATTGATAAACCAACTAGAGAGTGAATTCCAACTCATGAGACTGAGCAATACCCCATATCAACCTTGGGTGAATCCCTGTGAATGAACTCAAAGAAAAGAGTTAGTCAATGTGGTGCTCACTACTAAGAGAAACTAATAAACCACCCTAGTGCTTGTTGTAGGTACAATATATAAAGCACCGTCATCGATAAACCACTTGGAAAATGGGCTCCATATCATGAATGATAAGCCAATACTCTGGTGTGAATTCCCTAAGAAACAATTCCTTCAGGCATTGGATTCGACTTGCAGGTGGTCGGCTATAGGAAAGCTTCAGTGTAGGCCTATAGGTGGGTGGAGAGTGGAAGTTCCTCCTTGAGAATAGTAGCTAAATTTGTTCAAAGAAGTAGTAATGTATGATAGATAGATTGCAATTCTTTTGTATAGTTATGAGTACCTGTGTATTTAATTGATATTCACAACTCTTTGAATAAATTTAACCATATTGCAAGTTGCACGACGAAAGTGACAACGGATCATTAAAATTTTCCTTGAATTGATGAAATGATCAAAGTCCTTCAAATAGTGTAATTCAGTTGATGAATCCCTCCATGATTTACAGTTTTCGCTTAGTTCCCTTCAAGGAATACACACTATTGACAGTTTGTAGTTGTCTCGTACACCCTGCTACCTTTCTCTTCGAGACTTTCTATTGTGAGTAGATCCACCCCCTTACCGTACTATTAATGTTATTCATAACTCATCACATAAATTATCATCATAACTTCATCATCCAAAATTCCTATTGCTAATAAAACAAGAACAAGTTCACTCCTATTCCTAATAACACTACTAGTAATTCACATTGACATGATTCATAATATTATATTTATATTATAATCATTTGTATCTCTTATGTCCAAAATACTTACACCTCCACGCTAAATTATATTTATATTTATACAGCGTGGTGAGTATACAAATCTTCAAAGTCTCCAAGAATATGAAATCTTTGAAACAACTAACACTACATTAATTATATTTTTTTCTAAAATAATTATTAAACTTCCAGCGATTGTATGTACATTTACCAGTCGTATGCATATGTATAAAGTATAACATCAATATTTGCATATACCAACCTACATTCTACTATATAAGGTGACATAGCCATAGTTCTAACATATAACAAACAGGTGCAACAACCTTATAAATGTCTAAATTGATACCACTGTTAGGAATTCATTTGAGAATGTTACACCTATTTCACCACCCAACTTTCAACTGAGTGCCTCCAGTTTGCCCAACCTCGTTGATCCCTTTAATACTTTAATAGGTATTTTATACCTTTCTTTCATGATAAGGTTTCATTTAGCAGCGTCTCGCTTTTGTGGACCTTTTTATCCACTTGCCAAGGCTTTTACATAAATATCCATTTTTCTCTCCCACGACTCTTTATGCTTATCCATGCTTAACATCTTTCTCGAGTTAAACAACTTAATAGCTTTTTCTCTCCCATCCATTAAATTGATTTAAAATTTCATCTAAAATTCTTCATCATGAAAAAATTATCCAATCTTATTTATTATTGAGATTTTATTTTTCTCTTTCTTTAACAAAAATACTACTTAAATTCCATTGATTTATTAGCCAAATATTTATTTAAATAATTATTTCAATATAATTCATAGATTTTCCACCATTCTTTTTAATATAATTCAGTCTAAACAAGACGAACATTACCCCAAGAAAGATATTACAGATTGCGATCGCCATGATTGCAGCTTTAACAAATAGATGGAAAAAGATATTGCAGATTTCGATCGAGGGGAGAGTGTTTACATTGTTGAATCGTGAATTCAATAGTAAGTATTACACATTAAACACGAAAAATGAAACCAACAGATAACATGGTATTAATGCACGGAGGTTTCAAGATGAATCTAGGTTTTGCAGCGTGATTGTAGAGAATATCTCATGTTACACAATAAGTAAATTTGGATTCTAATTAAATTAGAATATATTTATTTTAATCATAAATTTAATAAGTTGAGATATCAAATTTCTTGAAGTGCAAATTTATTTTAGAGTGTAAAAAAAATGTATAATTTTTTATTCTTTAAATTATATTTTTAAATGTCATAAAGATTCTATAACACGTGTATTGATTTATTGCAGCGTAATTGTATAGAATATCTTATTAGCTTTGATAAGAAAAATATTAATTGGTTGCAAATTGATGTTACATATAATAAGTAGATTTAGATTATAATTAAATCGGAATAGATTTATTTTAATCACAAATTTAATATGAGTTGAGAGATCAAATTTCTTGAAATGCAAATTTATTTTAGAATGTAAAAAAATAATGTGTAATTTTTTATTGTTTAAATTGTATTCTTTAAATGTTCATAAGATTCTTAATATGTGGCATTGACTTATTTCATGAAGACACATTAAAATTGTTTCTTATTATAAATATTTTTAATATAACATTAAAATTAATTCATATTTAAATATATTCATAAAATATATTAAGATATTTTTTCTAAACAACATTAAATATTTTTTAAACATTTTTTTTTTCTATATATAAAAATATATGTGAAATTATATACTTATTTACATCATTAACATATTATTCTTACTTTAATTACTTATATGAATTATATTAATATATGAACAACGAATATAACATATTTTTCTTTTTTGTTAACGAGTAATTTTTTATTTAAAAATTAGTTTATTTTTATTTAAAAATTAATAAAAATACTTACACATCCTTTCACACACCTTGATAAAAAATAAACCTATCAAGTCAAAAAATCAGATAAAGAGACGTCAACATAAGGCTCGTTAAGAGTAACAAAATTCCTTGTAAAAGTATGGATACCTTGTGGAGCCACCTTTTGAATGATTTAAAATTAAATGATACCAAAAGATCTGTTCACATTGATGAAATAAAAAACGCCATAGTATAATGAGGCACAGGGGTTGTTTGGAAAGTTATAAGCATTCCAATTATATTTAGAGAAAATCATGCAAAGATTTTTGTAAATCTAAGTTATAGTTGTTAAACTTTAAAATCTTAAATATTTTAGACATTTTTGATGGTGCTAAATCCATTTCCATTATCAAAAACACGATTCAAACACTGCCTTACAAGATTTTTTGAAACCTTTTTACCTAAATTCTGATTACTTATGACCAGCCAAAGTATGGGACTCCAATAAAAAAATGAATGTTACCCATCGCAAAAGAGGCATTACCAGAGCTCAAAGCGAAGTAAGGAGTAAAGCCGATGTGATGAGATGATGAAAGAGCTATTCTGAAAAAGAGTAACGAATGTTTTACTTTACTGTTAGGGTTTTTAATTATTTTTAGTTTTCACTTTAGTTCAGTTTACAATTCCGTAGTTTTAAGTTTTATTTTGTAAATAATTTTTATTTTGTTAATTTAGTGTGGTTTGTTTTAAGATTTTAGGTTTAATTCAAACTTTAATTTAATTTTAACTTTACTTTTATTTTATTTTTAATTTTAATTTAGTTTAAAAATAGTTTTTAGTTTAGTTTATTTTTTTTATATTGTTTAATTTAATTGTTTTAAAATTTCGGTGGTTATGGAGTTTGTTTTAAACATTATTTATATTTTAGTTTAGTTTAATCAGTGGGTTTCAGAAGTTAGTTTTTAGTTTTACAATTATTTATATAGTTTTATAGTTTTGTTAATTATTTGTTTTAATTAAGTTAAAATTTCGTAGAAATGACATAAGAGAATTTTTTTAATATGTAATTTTATTATTTTATGTTAGTTTTAAATTAAAAAATTAATATATTAAATATTTTTGAGTAGAGTATTATGAGTTTCTTTGTGTTAATATTTTTTAAATGCAAAGATTGAATAAAACTTTGAATTAAAATAGATTGTGTCATTATACATCAAATAAAATAAGTTTAAATAAGTTGATGACTATGATGTATATCAACCAGCATTTATTAAATGTATTGTGTATGTATATGTTTTAATAAAATGATAAATTTTCTTATTTAAAATTTGTTTATATATTAATAAATTGCATTGAGGTAAGGGATCATATGAAAATTGGGATAATATTTTGTTTTATCTATGAAGTTAAGATTAAAAGTTATGAGATAACTTTAAGTACTTCTTTTTGGTAATTTAGTAAGACTTAAAATTGCTTTTGATTAACTTAGAGTGAATCTTCCTTAAACATTAAAAAAAGAAGAAGCCTAAAGGTATCTAGTAAAAGTGAACTACTTGCTTATGAATCATCAATCATTTAGACTATGTAGTGTTTTTTTTTTTTTAATAAGAATATTTGAGTCAACCCTATATTTACTAATAAGAATCAATAATAATTATCCTTATTACCTACTAACAATTAGATTATAATACATTTCTCATTAATAAATATAATAATAAGTAATTTTCCACCAATTGCATAGTTTTTAGACCAAACTTATATAGTGTTAACCAAGTTTTGGAATGACTAAGTAGCCTCAACCCTTGAAGGCCTAATTCATAAAGGATTACAAAAAATGGGATATTATTAAAGATTTAATATGGAAACTTTGAGAAGTTTTTCACGATTAGTATATAATGTTTTTGTTTTTGTTTTTCAAGTGGTTTGATTTAATCAAAGATTACATTAGTCTTGACCTGTGGTTTGAGTAACCATGAGCGAGGTGCATCTAAGTTGTAAAAAACACCGAGGGATTGCACCGACCTAGGCCACACCAACCCTTAACATGAATGGATTACAGAGTTTCGAGCGAATGACCTTCACATCATAGAGTGACCTAACAATACACCTCATCAACATCTATTTTACACCTTGTGGGCGTGATTATTAGAATGATTATTTATATAGTTATGAAGAAATGAAAGTGAAAAAGTGTTCATGATCATTGAAAAGAAAAAAATTGTTGGAGATATAAGAATTCAACAACAAGAAAAATCCCATATCCTCACCTCCCTTGTAGTCATCGATATGCTACTAAAACTATGTTCAATAAGGATAATTTTTAATATGAGTAAGATCTTTAGTAAGCATAACATATAAAGATTAATTGTAAAAGTTTTATTGAAATGGAATATACTAAATCCATTATTGAAAGATGTGAATTATATAAATGTGAGCATTAAAATGTGACTAAAAGTATGAATGTGTGTGTGTTTTCATCATTCTTGAAAAGGGTGGGATGTGCACACATCAAAGCATGAATATGTGCATTTGCATCATTCTCGAGAAGAGTGAGTGGTGAAAACATACATGCCATATCTATTTGGTGTGAAATTATGGATGAAAGCATGCACACGTGTGCTTTCCTCACTTTTATGAAGGGTGAGTGGTGTATGCACACACTTTCACTTCTCGAGGAAGGTGGTCTAAATACACTCCTTCATATCCACACCAACCACCCTCCCGATGGTGAAGTGATGCAAGAGCTTCAAATTGATTTTGGTAATACTTAGATCACATGTGAAATAAATAATAGATAGGGTTAGTAGAGATGTGAAAACTCTAAAGGATGAATTTTTAATGTAATGATGGGCCTTGTTGATTATTTGCATGAATTTATTGAAAATAGCTTGATGTCAAACTTGGTGTGCATTTTGTTAAAGATTAATGTCCATGTTAATTGTTGTGGCATACATTCTCAATAATGGCTAATGTGCATTAAATGTTCACGGATATCGGATGGAATCCCACCCTGATAATGTGTCAAGTGTTGATAGAAATGTGCCATTGGATGAGACATCAAAGGGATGCGAGAATGAGCAGAAGAATTACCATGCATGAAAGAAGATTGAACAATTGGAACAACTAGAAGATGAAATGTTGTAATAGTTTGGAAAAGTTGATATAAATAGAAAAAGAGAAGGAAATATGGGGGATGTCAATGGATAGAGGATAAATAGGGAGAGATAAATTTATGTTCCTATGGTATTTAATAACTAGTTTGTAATTGAGAAGGGGTTAAGAGCTCAATTGTAATGATTATATATAATAACATTAATAAACATAGAGAGAGCATGGAATTTTGGTTTTTACCTAGGTTACATGCTTTCACTTTAGTTCATATGTCGGTGAGATGCCAAATGTTGTGTATATTTATTGATGTTGATGTCATTTAGTGTAGAAGATCTATTTGTTGATTACATGTATTGATGTAATAAAGTATTTGAGTTATTGTTGTTAATAATATATTTTGATTGTAAAATTTAAAAGTACTTATGTATATGCTATCCATTGTGTAACTGTGTATTGCATTACAAGTGAGATACTCTCCTTCCACCAAGTGATATAAGAGGAGGTGAAGATGAAGGTGAAGAGCATATTACATATTTTGTTAAATAGGGAAGGAAGATATCTTGAACATTAATATATTGAAGTGACATGTGAGAAACTATAGAGGGATAATGTAAAATATTATGTGGTTTCAAGTAGAAGGGATGATCGCTACATTAATGACATCCAAAACCTATTAAAGGAAATCATAATTGAGTCTCTATGGATAATTGGTTCTTGTGATTATATATAGAGTATATGACTTGTAAATATTACATAAACAATTTTCATTTAAGTCATGAGACACTGAAGAGGAATTCATATTAATAAGGCAATAAAGAAAATTTTCACTTGGTACATTAAACTTAAGGACATGCTTCCTTTTTAACAAGGGAAATTTGGTGCAAAAGCGTAAATGAGTTTGACGATACCAATATTGTGTGTGAGATGAAGAATACCAACATAGATCCATCTTAAATACGGATCTAACATGAGCCGAGAGGGATCTAATTTCTTCATGTACAATTTTTTTTATGAGCCTACATTATTTTAAATTTTTTGTATAACAATTTTTTTTTTCAAATATTTTTATTTTGGCCAACATAGCAAAATTTCAATTTTGATGATGAACGAACATCGTTACACATCATACTGGGCTGTACAATGAGCCTCTCGACATGGGTAGGGATGCATTTTTGAAGTAATAGTGTGGCCTATTGAGGATTACATTTCTTATGAAAATCTCAGTACCATAGCAATGTACTTTTTTATAAAGTATGGGGTTCATATAAAGGGTTATGATGTGAATTTTTAAAGTGGATTTGGTGTGTATGATGTGTTTGTGAGAGATGAGTGGAATGAAATAAAAAGTGTAATTGGATGAGAAATCCAATGGACATAAGAATGAGAAAATAATCATTAAGCACGAGAGAAGATTGATACTTTGACATTCGGAGGATTTTAAGTTATAATGAATATAAAAAAATGTTGAGGTAAATAGAATAAGATGAGATATTAGAGATATTTGATAGATATGTTGATGAGATATTTGATAGATATGCTGGTGAGAAAAATCTCATTTCATGGATTAACACTCCTAAAATATGATTTGCAAGACCTGTAAAGAAGGTGTTTTTGCCACTTGTTCTTTTCTTAGACAATGGTCAATATATTCCCTCTTACCATGAGAGAATTGTTTAATTTTCCCCTTTTCACATTGACCATTTACTTTTTCACATTCCGTTCTTGTAAGTATTTTAATGCTTTATCTGTATTTTTTTGAAGCCACTAACATTCTCACAAATTCCTACTAATGAATTATAAATCAACAGTTTGTGCGACACACCAAATTTGAAGTATAAAATTGAAATTTCCATATAGGGATAGGATTCACGCCATTCTCGTTTACGCATTATTGACCTTCTTTTTATCATTTCGCTATATCTTAGGTCCCACAACACTTATATTATTCTTTTTCACATTTTAACTTGCATAATAGTACCCACCCTTCATGGGTGTTACAAAGTAGTTCCTATTGTTATTTTAGTTCCCATTTTACATCAATGTGTAGGCTCAAGAGCCCTCTTTATATGTTTCTATATTTTGAAGTTGAGTCATGTTTATTTGTATTCATCTTATTTCCATCCATACCCTACAAACAAGGGGTTCCTAACCACTTTTGTGTTTTTTTATGGTTACCTATGCCTATGGTACTCAATGTTTATATTCCTATTATTGATAGATTGCTTGCCTTGATCCTGTGATAGAAATACAAATCATACTACAATCATAGAACCAAAATCATACTACATTGGGTTCTATGTAGAATTAAAACTCAAAGTTGAGGAAATTACAGATAGTGTGCAAGAGAAAGGAGGTCATATGTCCAATGACAAAATTGGTCAAGAGTTAATTCCATAACTTCCAAACACTAAATTTTGAAGAAAATCAAAGTTTTAAGCATCTAAAGACAATGGATTTGTATTGTCATGTTAAAACTCTCAATGCTTGATTGTGAAAATAAAAGGAACCCAGGACATTGAAATATTCTACAAACTCGACTAGTAAGACTATAAAGATGAAAATTTAGTCAATGCCATATAGAGATCTACATTTGAAACTAAGAAACCAAAGCACAAAACTAGAAATACAAAAATTTAATCAATGTCATATGGGATTCTACGTTCGGAAGTGAAATGCCAAAATAGGGAGGGGAAATTGCAATGAGGATCAATCAGGTGGGCTTTGGTTAGGAAATCATGGTTCATCCCAACCTTTGGCTAGGCAAACACTATTCATCCCAACAAATCCCAGCCAATCCCAATGCTTAATTTCTTTCATCCTCTATCAAGTGAAAGCGTGACACATGGAACCATTTTTCCTTGTTACTCCATCCCGCATTGTTAGTCTATCACACATTTCCAACCCCAGCCCCCAGTACAGGGTACGAGTCTCTGTCGCCAGCCCATGCTTTTCAGGTTTTGAACATTCAAGTTATCATCTGTTGATCTGAGTGCAACATCTATAAATTTCATAAGTCATTCCTCATCTCTACTTATGTGTCTAAAATAGCCTGAAAAGAAACAAGCTAAATGTTGATCAAGCAGAAAGCTTGGTTTCTTTTTCTAGTTTTTTGTTGGGCACCATGTGCATTCTAAAAACAATAAATATGTTCAGAAAAATAATGTGTCACAGAGAGTATCAATACCAGATCCGTCCTTCAGTGTTGGATCTCATCTTTTAGAAGTTCACAATAAACAAATGTAGTTACCAAGACAAAAACCCCTATAAATACTGCTAAACAATTGGGAATTTACGAAATAAATTTGATAATTACAAGGAATACGAGGAAAGATCCAAATGGGGAATCCAATAGAACAACTATTACCAATTACCATCTATTCAAAGCTATGAATTTGATAATGATCATGTTCATAATGGATATCATATGGATATTTATAACATCCACATCCATTTTTGTATTGTTACCATCATACTCTTAGTGCCCTACCCATGGGAAAGGTCTACGTCAAGCAAAGTCTCCTTACAATTCAAGTTTTAGGGAATGTCAACTAGAAAAGACATAAATGAAAGAGAAGGATTGGGTGTGTTGGTCTTAGAAAAATCTCATTTCATGGTTTAACACTCCTAAAATATGATTTGCAAGACCTATAAAGAAGGTGTTTTTGCCACTTGGTTCTTTTCTTACACAATGGTCACTATTTTCCCTTTCACCATAAGAGAATTGTTTAGTTTTTCCCCTTTTCACATTGACCATTTAATTTTTTACATTCCGTTCTTGTAAGTATTTTAATGCTTTATCTATATTTTTTTGAAGCAACTAACATTCTCACAAATTCCTATTAATGAATTATAAATCAACAGTTTGTGTGACACACACCAAATTTGAAGTATAAAATTGAAATTGCCATATAGGGATAGGATTCACACCAATCTTGTTTATGCATTATTGACCTTCTTTTTATCATTTCACTATATCTTAGGTCTCACAACACTTATCTTATTATTTTCACATTGTAACTTGCATAATAATACCCACCTTTCATGGGTGCTACAAAGTAGTTCCTATTGTTATTTTAGTTCCCATTTTACATCAATGTGTAGGCTCAAGAGCCCTCTTTATATGTTTCTATATTTTGAAGTTGAGTCATGTTTATCTGTATTCATCTTATTTCCATCCATACCCTACACACAAGGGGTTCTTAACCACTTTTGTGTTTTTTTGTTTTTTTTTTTGTTTTTTTTGTTTTTTTTGTTTTTTTTTTTTTTTGGTTACCTATGCCTATGGTACTCAATGTTTATATTCCTATTATTGATATATTGCTTGCGTTGATCCTGTGATAGAAATACAAATCATACTACAGTCATAGAACCAAAATCATACTACATTGGGTTCAATGTAGAATTCAAACTCAAAGTTGAGGAAATTACAGATAGTGTACAAGAGAAAGGAGATCATATGTCCATTGACAAAATTGGTCAAGAGTTGATTCCATAAGTTTCAAACACTAAATTTTGAAAAAAATAAAAAATTTAAACTTCTAAAGACAATGGATTTGTATTGTCATGTTAAAACTCTCATTGTTTGATTGTGAAAATAAAAGGAACCTAGGACATTGATATATTCTACAAACTCGACTAGCAAGACTATAAAGATGAAAATTTAATCAATGCCATATATAGATCTATGTTTCGAACTAAGAAACCAAAGGAAAAAACTAGAAATACAGAAATTTAATCAATGTCATATGGAGTTCTATGTTCAGAAGTGAAATTCCAAAAGAGGGAGGGGAAATTGCAATGAGGATCAATCAAGTGTCACTCAAAGGTAGGAAACTCCTCCAATCTTCATCAATATGGATTTTAATTCCACTTTTTAAATTTATCCTTTTTTTATACTATGTTAATGTCTTTTGTTTTCTACTTGTTGTGATAGGCATTCTCTTACAAGCCATAAAACTAACTCAACTCAATTTAAAATATAATTACACCAAAGGTGTTCTCTTTGCGAGCTTTGGCTGGGAAAACATGGTTCATCCCTGCCTTTGGCTAGGCAAACACTATTCATCCCAGCCAATCCTAGTCAATCCCAATGCTTAATTTATGTTGTCCTTTATCAAGTGAAAACCTAGCACGTGGAACCTTTTTTCTTTGTTACTCCATCCCACATTGTTACTCTGTCACGCATTGCTAACACTAGCCCCCTAGTATAGGGTACGAGTCTCTGTCGCCAACCCATGCTTTTCAAGTTTCGATCATTCAAGTTATCATTTGTTGATCACACTACAACATCTATAAAAGTCATCAGTCATTCCTCATCTCTACTTATGTGTTTAAAATAACCTGAAAAGAAACAAGTTGAATGTTGATCAAGCATAAAGCTTGGTTTCTTTTTCTTATTTTTTTTTTAGCACCATGTGCATTCTAAACTAGATAGAAATGAGCAATATTTCCATTACAAGACAACATTTATGGAATTGATGTAAGGTGAGAACAATATCAAATGGAATTTTAGGCATCAAAACAATAAATATGTTCAGAAAAATAGTGTTATGCAAAGAGAGTATCAATACGAGATCCATCCTTCAGTGTTGGATCTCGTCTTTTAGAAGTTCAAAATAAACAAATGTAGTTACCAAGACAAAAACCACAATAAATACCGCTAAACGATTTGGGAATTTACAAAATAAATTTGATAAATTACCAGGAGTATGAGGTAAGATCCAGATGGGGAATCCAATAGAACAACTATTACCAACCACCATCTATTCAAAGATATGAATTTGATAATGATCATGTTCATCATGGATATCATATGGATATTTATAACATCCACATCCATTTTTTTATTGTTACCACTATACTCTTAGTGCCCTACCCATGGGAAAGGTCGACGTCAAACAAAGTCTCCTTACAATTCAAGTTTTAGGGAAAATCAACCATAAAAGACATAAATGAAAGAGAAGGATTGGGTGCGTTAGTTGGTGGTACAAAAATCTCATTTCATGGATTAACACTCCTAAAATATGATTTGCAAGATCTATAAAGAAGTTGTTTTTGCCACTTGTTGTTTTTCTTACACAATGGTCACTATTTTCCCTTTTACCATAAGAGAATTGTTTAGTTTTTCCCCTTTTCACATTGACCATTTACTTTTTTACATTTCGTTCTTGTAAGTATTTTAATGCTTTATCTATATTTTTCTGAAGCCACTAACATTCTCACAAATTCCTATTAATGAATTATAAATCAACATTTTTGTGCGACAAACACCAAATTTGAAGTATAAAATTGAAATTTCCATATAGGGATAGGATTCACACCAATCTTGTTTACGCATTATTGACCTTGTTTTTATCATTTCACTATATCTTAGGTCTTGCAACACTTATCTTGTTATTTTTCACATTGTAACTTGCATAATATTACCCACCTTTCATGGGTGCTACAAAGTAGTTCCTATTGTTATTTTAGTTCCCATTTTACATCAATGTGTAGGCTCAAGAGCCCTCTTTATATGTTTCTATATTTTGAAGTTGTGTCATGTTTATCTGTATTCATCTTATTTCCATCCATACCCTACAAACAAGGGGTTCCTAACCACTTTTGTGTTTATTTTATGGTTACCTATGCCTATGGTACTCAATGTTTATATTCCTATTATTGATATATTGCTTGCCTTGATCCTGTGATAGAAATACAAATCATACTACAATCATGGAACCAAAATCATACTACATTGGGTTTTATGTAGAATTCAAACTCAAAGTTGAGGAAATTACATATAGTGTACAAGAGAAAGGAGGTCATATGTCCAATGATAAAATTGGTCGAGAGTTGATTCCATAAATTCCAAACACTAAATTTTGAAGAAAATCAAAGTTTTAAACATCTAAAGACAATGGATTTGTATTGTCATGTTAAAACTCTGATTGTTTGATTGTGAAAATAAAAGGAACCTAGGACATTGAAATATTCTACAAACTCGAATAGCAAGACTATAAAGATGAAAATTTAATCAATGCCATATAGAGATCTATGTTTGGAACTAAGAAACCAAAGGACAAAACTAGAAATACAAAAATTTAATCAATGTCATATGGAGTTCTATGTTGGGAAGTGAAATGCCAAAAGAGGGAGGGGAAATTGCAATGAGGATCAATCAAGCATCACTCAAAGGTAGGAAACTGCCCCAATCTTCATCAATATGGATTTTAACTGCACTTTTTAAATTTATCATTTTTTTTATACTATGTTAATGTCTTTTGTTTTCTACTTGGTATGATAGGCATTCTCTTACAAGCTATATATATATATTATATATATATATATATATATATATTTTAAATCATTGTTTTGTGAAAGTTTTAAATGAAAAAAAAACATCAATATTCCCTTTAAAATAATTTATCATAAATCTTATAATATTTCTCAATTTAAGAAAACTAACTCAATTCAATTTAAAATATAATTACACCAAAAGTGTTCTTTTTGCGATCTTTGGCTGCGAAAACACGGTTCATCCCTGCCTTTGGCTAGGCAAACACTATTCATCCCAACCAATCCTAGTCAATCCCAATGCCTGATTTTTGTCGTCCTTTATCAAGTGAAAACCTGGGATGTGGAACCTTTTTTCCTTGTTAATCCATCCCACATTGTTACTCTATCACGCATTTCCAATCCCAGCCCCCTGGTATAGGGTACGAGTCTTTGTCGCCAGCCCATGCTTTTCAAGTTTTGATCATTCAAGTTATCATCTGTTGATCAGAGAACAACATCTATAAATGTCATCACTCATTCCTCATATCTACTTATGTGTCTAAAATACCCTGAAAAGAAACAAGCTAAATGTTGATCAAGAATAAAGCTTGGTTTCTTTTTCTAATTTTTTGTTGGGCACCATGTGCATTTTAAACTAGATAGAAATGAGCAATATTTCCGTTACAAGACAAAATTTATGGAATGGATGTAAGGTGAGAACAATATCAAATGGAATTTTAGGCATGAAAATAAGAAATATGTTCAGAAAAATAGTGTGTTTTGCACAAAGAGTATCAATACCAGATCCATCCTTCAGTGTTGGATCTCGTCTTTCAGAAGTTCAAAATAAACAAATGTAGCTACCAAGATGAAAACCCCTATAAATATCGGTAAAAAATTGGGGAATTTATGAAATAAATTTGATAAATTACCAGGAATACAAGGGAAGATCTAGATGGGGAATCAAGAAGAACAACTATTACCAATTACCATCTATTCAAAGCTATGAATTTGATAATGATCATGTTAATAATGGATATTAGAGGAGGTAAAGTGAAAATCTAGACAAGGGAAAAAATGTGTTGGGTATAAATTCTTACCTAATCACACCTTTCAGAGACCACAAATCGACCTTCATTGATCTAGATGACACCCTTTCCAGCTTGAAGCCTATGAAATCCAATACTAGGCTCAAGCTGCGGTCAAAAGGATATTTGTCATCACCTTTCTTCTAGTCCAAGTTGTTATTACCGATTTCCATTTATTGCCTCTAAATTGTAAAAACTCTTGTATTAGTTTTGCTACAAATTTCCATTGGTCTTCTATTACTCTAAATTGTACAAGCCCATATAAACTCCACAATGAAACTTGTGCAACTTTATTGATGAGAAATCAAGTATTTATACATCCATAATTTTGGTACCGGACAATTATGTCTAGACAGTAGAAAAACTAAATCTACAACAAATTACAACTAAATATTTACATTTACAATCCCAAAGGATTAGTTAACATTCCCCCCTTAATCTAGAGGGACATCTAACATGCCAAGTAACATTCTGAACTTTTCAAACTTTTCACATCCCAGTGCGTTTGTAAATATGTCTCTGATCTGCTCTGAAGTATGACAATGTGTTAGATGAATAAGTTTGGCCTCTACATAATGTCGAATAAAGTGATATTTGGTGTTAATATGCTTTCTTCAATCATAAAACTTGGGATTTTTAGCATACTGAATTGTAGAAGAGTTTTCAATAAGTAGTGGAGCTGAAGACTTTTGTTTCTCCTGCAAGTCTTCAAGTATTTTTTGAAGCCAAATGATTTATTTTGTAGCTTGAGTTGCTGCAACATATTTCACTTCGGGGCTAAAATCAATAGGAAAAGATTGTTTGTGTGATCTCCAACTGATGGTTATTGATCCAAGACTCATCAAATAACCAAAAGCAAAGACTCCATTCTCTTTATCTCCATCAATATCGAAATATCAATAGCTAGTGAGATGGAAATATGCAACTTTGGAATATTTGATGCCATATGTTCAAGTGCCTTTCAAATACTTGAGCACTCGCTTTGCTTCATTCCAATGAACTTCACATGGCTGATGCATGAACTTGGAAAGTATCCCTACAACAAAAGCTATGTCAGGTCGAGTAGTAGTTAGAAAATTCAAACTTCCAACAAGTTTCCTATACTTTGTTAGATCTTCAAACATACTTCCTTTAGTGGAAGTAAGCTTCAAATTTTCCTCCGTTGGAGTAGTGACATGATTACAATCCTAAATCCAAAATCTATCCAATAATTGTCCAATATACTTTTTCTCAGAAATGAAAATGTATTTGGGTTTATGATCAACTTCATTCCCTAAATAATAATGTAATAAACCCAAACCTGTCATGTCAAAATTTTTCATCAAATCTCTTTTGACAGACGTTGTATAATCATCATTATTTCTTGCAATCATCTACATACACAACGAGCTATACAACTGAGTTTCCAATCTTATTAACAAAAAGAGTTGCATCATCTAGATCAAATATCTTATAATTAAACTTGACAAGGTGTTCAATTAGATTTTCATACCATGCACGAGATGCTTGTTCCAGTCCATACAAAGCCTTTACTAACTTATATACCTTTTTCTCTTTTCTTTTGACAACAAAACCTTCCGGCTGAAACATATAAACCTTCTTAATTTAATTTAATTTAAATTTTCAGTGTAGTTGAGTTTATTTTAACATTATTTATATTTTAGTTTAGTTTAGTAAGTATGTTTTAAGAAGTTTAGGTTTTAGTTTTACATTATTTAATATAGTTTTATAGTTTTCTTTAATTATTTGTTTTAGTTAAGCAAAGTTTTTTGGTAAGAATCACATAGAGAATTTTTTAATATTAAATTTTATTATTTATTAGTTTTATTTAAAAAAATTAATATATTAAATATTTTGAGTTAGAGTGTATTGATTCTTTTGTGATATATATTTTTAAATGCAAAGATTTAAATAAAATTTGAATTTTAAAATAGATTGTGTCATTATACATTCAAATAAATAAGCTAAATAAGTTGATGACTATGATGTATATCAACCACATTTATTAATGTGATTGTGTTATTGTATATGTTTTTAATAAATGATATAATTTTTTCCTTATTTTAAAATTTGTTTATATATTAATAAATTGCATTGAGGTAAGGGATCATATGAAAATTGGGATAATATTTTGTTTTATCCATGAAGTTAAAATTAAAAGTTATGAGATAACTTTAAGTACTTCTTTTTGGTAATTTAATAAGACTTAAAATTGCTTTTGATTAACTTAGAGTGAATCTTCCTTAAACATTAAAAAAAGAAGAAGCCTAAAGGTATCTATCAAAAGTGAACTACTTGCTTATGAATCATCAATCATTTAGATTATGTAGTGTTTTTTTTATAAGGATATTTGAGTCAACTCTATATTTACTAATAAGAATCAATAATAATTATCCTTATTACCTATTAACAATTAGATTATAATAAATTTCTCATTAATAAATATAATAATAAGTAATGTTCCACCAATTGCGTAGTTTTTAGGCCAAACTTATATAGTGTTAACCAATTTTCGGAATGACTAAGTAGCCTCAACCCTTGAAGGCCTAATTCATAAAGGATTATAAAAAATGGGATATTATTAAAGATTTAATATGGAAAATTTGAGAAGTTTTTCACGATTAGTATAATTTTTTTTTGTTTTTTTATCAAGTGGTTTGATTTCATCAGAGATTACATTAGTCTTGACCTGTGGTTTGAGTAACCGTGAGCAAGGTGCATCTAAGGTGTCAAAATCACCCAAGGATTGCACCGGCCTAGGTCACACCAACCCTTAACATGAATGGATTACAGAGTTTCGAGCCAATGACCTTCACATCACAGAGTGACCTGATAATACACCTCGTCAACATCTATTTTATGCCTTGTGGGCGTGATTATTAGAATGATTATTTATATAGTTAAGAAATTAAAGTGAAAAAGTGTTCATGATCATTGAAAAGAATTTTTTTTTTGGAGATAAAAGAGATTCCACAACAAGAAAACTCCCATATCCTCACCCCCATTATAGTCATCGATATGCTACTAAAACTATGTTCAACAAGGATCATTTTTAATATGAGTAAGATCTTTAATAACCAGAACATATAAAGATTAATTGTAAAAGTTTTATTGAAATGGAATATACTAAATCCATTATTGAAAGATGTGAAGTATATACATGTGAGCATTAACATGTGACTAAAAGTATGAATGTGTGTGTTTTCATCATCCTTGTAAAGGGTGGGATGTGCACACATGCAAAGCATGAATATGTGCATTTGCATCATTCTCGAGAAGAGTGAGTGATGAAAACATACATGCCATATCTATTTGGTGTGAAATTATGGATGAAAGCATGCACGCGTGTGCTTGCCTCACTTTTATGAAGGACGAGTGGTGTATGCACACACTTTCACTTCTCGAGGAAGGTGGTCTAAATACACACCTTCATATCCACACCAACCACCATCCCACTCGTGAAGTGGTGCAAGAGCTTCAAATTGATTTTGGTAATACTTAGATCACATGTGAAAAGAATAATACATAGGGTTAGTAGAGATGTGAAAACTCTAAAGGATGAATTTTTAATGTAATGATGTGCGTTGTGGTTATTTGCATGAATTTATTGAAAATAGCTCAATGTCAAACTTGGTGTGCATTTTGTTAAAGATTTATGTCCATGTCAAATGTTGTGGCATACATTCTCAATAATGGCTAATGTGCATTACATGTTCATGGATATTGGATGGAATTCCACCCTGATAATGTGTCAAGTGTTGATAGAAATGTGCCATTGGATGAGACATCAAATGGATGCGAGAATGAGTAGAAGAATTACCATGCATGAAAGAAGGTTGAAGAAATTGGAACAACTAGAAGATGAAATGTTGTAATAGTTATGGAAAAGTTGAGATAAATAGAAAAAGAGAAGGAGATATTGGGGGATTTCAATGGATAGAGGATAAATAGGGAGAGATAAATTTATGTTCCTATGGTATTTAATAACTAGTTTGTAGTTGAGAAGGGGTTAAGAGCTCAATTGTAATGATTATCTAGAATTACATTAATAAACATAGGGAGAGCATTGAATTTTGGTTTTTACCTAGATGACGTGCTTTCACTTTAGTTCATATGTCCATGAGATGCCAAATGTTGTGAATATTTATTGATGTTGATGTCATTTAGTGTAGAAGATCTATTTGTTGATTACATGTATTGATGTAATAAAGTATTTGTGTTATTGTTGTTAATAATATATGTTGATTGTAAAATTTAAAAGTATATGCTATCCATTGTGTAACTTTGTATTGCATTTCAAGTGAGATACTCTCCTTCCACCAGGTGATATAAGAGGAGGAGAAGATGAAGGTGAAGAGCATATTACATATTTTGTTGAATAAGGGAGGAAGATATCCTGAACAATAATATATTGAAGTGACATGTGACAAATGATAGAGGGATAATGTAAAATATTATGTGGTTTCAAGTAGAAGGGATGATAGCTACATTAATGACATCCAAAACCTATTAAAGGGAATCATAATTGAGTCTCTATGGATAATTGGTTCTTGTGATTATATATAGAGTATATGACTTGTAAATATTACATAAGCAATTTTCATTTAAGTCACAAGACACTAAAGAGGAATTGATATTAATAAGGCAATGAAGAAGATTTGCACTTGGTACATTAAACTTAAGGACGTGCTTCCTTGTTAACAAGGGAAATCTGATGCAAAAGTGTAAATGAGTTTGACGATACCAATATTGTGTGTGAGATGAAGAATACCAACATATATCCATCTTAAATACAGATCTAACATGAGCCGAGAGGGATCTAATTTCTTCATGTACAATTTTTTTTATGAGGCTACATTATTTTAATTTTTTTGTATAACATTTTTTTTAAAATATTTTTATTTTGTCCAACATAGCAAAATTTCGATTTTGATGACGAACGAACATCGTTACACATCATATTGGGTTGTAAAATGAGCCTCTCGGCTCAATAAAGGCTAAAAATAGACATGGGTAGGGATGCATTTTTGGAGTAATAGTGTGGCCTATTGAGGATTACATTCCTTATGAAAATCTCAATACGACCAATGCACTTTTTGTTTAAAGTATGGGGTTCTTATAAAGGGTTATGGTGTGAATTTTTAAAATGAATTTGGTGTGTATGATATGTTTGTGAGAGATGAGTGGAATGAAATAAAATGTGTAATTGGATGGGAAATCCAATGGACATAAGAATGATAAAATAATCATTAAGCGCGAGAGAAGATTGATACTTTGAACAATTGGAGGATTTGAAGTTATAATGATTATAAAAAAAGTTGAGGTAAATAGAATAAGATGAGATATTAGAGATATTTGATAGATATGTTGATGTGATATACCAGAAAACAAAATTTTATTAAATTTTTATTAAGATGTAGAGTAAATTTTTAATTAAAAAATTTACCCATGACCTATTTAATCTCTCTCTTATATATATATATTATATATTAATATATATATATATATATATAGATAGGAGAGAGATTTAAATAGGTCATGTGAATTTTTAATTAAAAAAATTTACTCTTCTCCTCTCTTGTCCTCTCTCTCTCTATATATAATATATATATTATATTTATATATATATAGATATATATATTATATTATCCGATCCTTTTTTTATGTTACAACTATACTCTTAGTGCCCTACCCATGGGAAAGGTTGACGTCAAACAAAGTCTCCTTAGAATTCAAGTTTTAGGGAAAATCAACCGGAAAAGACATAAATTTAAGAGAAGGATCAGGTGTGTTAGTTGGTGGTAGAAAAATCTCATTTCATGGATTAACACTCCTAGAATATGATTTGCAAGATGTGTAAAGAAGGTGTTTTTGCCACTTGGGCTTTTCTTACACAATGGTCACTATTTCCCCTTTTACCATGAGAGAATTGTTTAGTTTTTCCCCTTTTCACATTGACCATTTACTTTTTCACATTACGTTCTTGTAAGTATTTTATTGCTTTATCTATTATTTTCTGAACCCACTAACATTCTCACAAATTCCTATTAATAAATTATAAAACAATAGTTTGTGCGACACACCAAATTTGAAGTATAAAATTGAAATTGCCATATAGGGATAGGATTCACACCAATCTTATTTACGCATTATTGACCTTATTTTGATCATTTTTCTATATCTTAGGTCCCGCAAGACTTATCTTATTCTTTTTCACATTGTAACTTGCATAATAGTACCCAACCTTCATGGGTGCTACAAAGTAGTTCCTATTGTTATTTTAGTTCCCATTTTACATCAATGTGTAGGCTCAATATCCCTCTTTATATGTTTCTACATTTTGAAGTTGAGTCATGTTTATCTGTATTCATCTTATTTCCATCCATACCCTACAAACAAGGAGTTCCTAACCACTCTTGTAATTTTTATGGTTACCTATGCCTATGGTACTCAATGTTTATATTCCTATTATTGAGATATTGCTTGCCTTGATCCTGTGATAGAAATAAAAATCATACTATAGTCGTAGAAACAAAAAGCATACTACATTGGGTGTACAAGAGAAAGGAGGTCAGATGTCCAATGACAAAATTGGTCAAGAGTTAATTCCATAAGTTCCAAACACTAAATGTCGAAGAAAATCAAAATTTTAAACATCTAAAGATAATGGATTAGTATTGCCATGTTAAAACTCTCATTGATTGATTGTGAAATAAAAGGAACCTAGGACATTGAAATATTCTACAAACTCGACTAGCAATACTATAACGATGAAAATTTAATCAATGCCATATAGAGATCTACGTTTGGAACTAAGAAACCAAAGCACAAAACTAGAAATACAAAAATTTAATCAATGTCATATGGAGTTCTACGTTTGGAAGCGAAATGCCAAAATAGGGAGGGGAAATTGCAATGAAGATCAATCAGGTGTCACTCAAAGGTGGGAGACTCCCCCAATCTTCATCAATATGGACTTGAACTCCACTTTTGAAAGTTATCCTTTTTTAATACTATGTTAATGTCTTTTGTTCTCTCTTGTTATGATATGCATTCTCTTACAAGCTTTATATATATATATATATATATATATTATATATATATATATATTATATATATATATATATATAATTGTTTTGTAAAAATTTTGAATGGAAAAAAACATCAACATTCCCTCTAAAATAATTTATCATAAATCTTATAATATTTCTCAATTTAAGAAAAGTAACTTAATTCAATTTAAAATATAATTACACCAAAGGTGTTCTCTTTGCGGGCTTTGGCTAGGAAAACATGATTCATCTCAACCTTTGTCTAGGCAAACACTATTCATCCCAACCAATCCCAGTCAATCCTAATGCCTAATTTTTGTCGTCCTCTATCAAGTGAAAACCTGACACATGGAACCATTTTTACTTGTTACTCCATCCCGCATTGTTACTCTGTCATGCACTGCCAACCCCAGCCCCCAATACAGGGCACGAGTCTCTATCGCCAGCCCATGCTTTTCAAGTTTCTATCATTCAAGTTATCATATGTTGATCAGAGTGCAACATCTATAAATGTCATTAGTCGTTCCTCATCTCTACTTATGTGTCTAAAATAGCCTGAAAAGAAATAAGCTAAATGTTGATCAAGCAGAAAGCTTGGTTTCTTTTTCTAATTTTTTGTTGGGCACCATGTGCATTCTAAACTAGATAGAAATGGGCAATATTTCCGTTAGAAGACAAAATTTATGGAATGGATGTAAGGTGAGAACAATATCAAATGGAATTTTAGGCATCAAAACAATAAATATGTTCAGAAAAATAGTGTGTTCTGCACATAGAGTATCAATACTAGATCTGTCCTTCAGTGTTGGATCTCATCTTTCAGAAGTTCAAAATAAACAAATGTAGTTACCAAGACAAAAACCTCTATAAATACCGCTAAACAAGTGTTTACATTAAGTTTCTTTATGTAATTTCCTTTTATGTAATTAGTGTAGAGGTTCATTTCTGCAAGATAGTGTTGTAGTGTTTTCAATTCTACAAGTAGCATTAAAAAAAAAACTCCTGGAATCTAGTGTTAGTATTTCCTTTTATGCAAGTAGAAATAGGTTTTGAATTATGTAATTAAAACAAATTTTGAATTCTGCAAGCAATAGATTTCAAATTCAGCTAAATAATTGGGTTTTGATGTAACTTTGAATAGAAATAACTTATTTGTAATTACTCCCTAAATATCATTAGAACATTTGTCCATACTTAGGTTAATTTCACACTTATAATGATTCAATCCATAGATAGAATTCACACAAAGACATGTGCATACATATACTAAAATCTATCACTCTGATTTTGCATGAGCCTCCACGAAAATGTGTATACTCTCTTCACCTCTGACCGTACCCCAACAGTATGATAAGCTTGATAAGGTATGTGTTACTTAAAGAGAAAAACTACAACTTATTAGAGAGTGTCACAAGTCCAAATTTACAATGAATTTTTGTAACAACCCTCTCATTTACCCCAATTTTTGTAATGAGATTGTAATTCCAAAGTGGATACAAGAGCCATAACTAGTTAATACAATGCATTTTTGAAACATCTAAATTCAATTAGCGACTGAAGGAGAGGAGAAACTTTTAGATTCCAATTTTTGATCAAGTTGTTTGCCTAAAAGGCCATAAAACCAAAACTAAATTTGAAAATACTAAAGTCAATTAACCATTTATTGTAGCGAGATACTCATTGATAGTTAAATTTATGAGATGTGATTGGAGGTGGTGGAGGGAAAGATGATGTCATCTCCCCTTGTGTAGCAAAGAGATAGGCCAATGAACTCTAAAACACATGAAAGGACACTGGGAGGAAATATACAATTGAAAAATCAAAGAGGGAGGGGGCTCTCTCATGTGAGTTAGTTTTGGTGTTGGCTCTCTAGTGGAATGGTCTCGGCTCTATAGTTTTCCCTGGACTAAGTTTCCCTCCATTTTGAGAGTGCTCAGCTGATTGTTGAGTATGTGGAAGCTTTTGGGAATTGGTAGTAGAATACAAAGTGATGTATGAGCTAGTTGTGGAGCCCTGTGTATGAGTTAAACCCCTATGAATTTTGGGTGAATTCCTTGTGAACTGTGTGAGGCCACCATACTATGTTGCCTAAGTTTGTATGGTCGGTGGGAGGCTCAGTGGATGACTGAATAACTACATTAATTATGTTTTTTCTTAAATAATTATTAAACTTCTAGCAATTGTATGTACATTTACGAGTCATATGCATATGTATAAAGTATAACATCAATATTTACATATACCAACCTACATTCTAACATATAACAAACAAGTCCAACAACCTTATAAATGTCTAAATTGATACCATTGTTAGGAATTCACTTGAGAATGTTACACCTGTTTCACCACCCAACTTTGAACTGAGTGCTTCAGTTTGCCCAACCCCCTTGATCCCTTTAATACTTTAATAGGTATTTTATACCTTTCTTTCATGATAAGGTTTCATTTAGCAACGTCTCGCTTTTGTGGAACTTTTTATCCACTTGCCTAGACTTTTACATAAATATCCAAGCTTAACATCTTTCCGGAGTTAAACAACTTAAGAGCTTTTTCTCTCCCATCAATCAAGTTGATTTA
Source organism: Pinus taeda (assembly GCA_000404065.3). Lineage (NCBI taxonomy): Eukaryota > Viridiplantae > Streptophyta > Pinopsida > Pinales > Pinaceae > Pinus > Pinus taeda. Next base: position 4,543 of record APFE031553972.1, on the reverse strand, counting down.
AAATTTCATCTAAAATTCTTTATCATGAAAAAATTATCCAATCTCATTTACTATTGAAATTTTATTTTTCTCTTTTTAACCAAAAATCTCATTTCTAAATTTCTCATTCCCAACCACTTAAATTCCATTTATTTATTTATTAACAAAATATTTATTTAAACAATTATTCCTATTTACTTCATAAATTTTCCACCATTCTTTCTAATATAATTGAGTCGAAACAAAACCAACATTACCACAAGAAGGATATTCCAGATTTGTATAGCCATGATTGCAGCGTTAACAAATAGTTGGAATCGTGAATAGTGTTTACATTGTTGAATCGTGAATAATTGAACACGAAAAATGAAACCACCAGATAACAGGGTATTAATGCGCGTAATGGTAGAGAATATCTCATTAGCTTTGATGAGAAAAATATCAATTTGCTGAGGTTATGTATAATAAGCTAATTAAATTTGGATTACAATTAAATTAGAATAGATTTATTTTAATCACAAATCTAATATAAGTTGAAAGAAGAAATTTCTTGAAGTATAAACTTATTTTAGAGTGTAAAAAAATAATGTATAATTTTTTATTGTTTAAATTGTATTTTTAAATGTTATAAAGATTTTATAACATGTGCATTGATTTATTGCAGCGTAATCGCAGAGAATATCTCATTAACTTTGATAAGAAAAATATTAATTAGTTGTAAATTGATGTTATATATAATAAGTAATTTAGTTATAATTAAATTAGAATAAGTTTTATTTAATCACAAATTAATATTGAGTTGAGAGATCAATTCTTGAATGCAAATTTATTTTAGAATGTAAAAAAAATGTGTAATTTTTTATTTATTAATTTGTATTTTTAAATTCATACGATTCTATAAATTGTGTATTGATTATTTTATGAAGGACACATAAAATTATTTTCAATTATTAATATATTTTAAATATATATTAATTAATTCATATTTAAATATTTATTCTATAAATTATATTTAGATATTTATTCTTACACATTAAAAATATTTTTTAACATTTTTTCTATATATAAATATATGTTGAATTGAATACTTATTTTTAACATCCTTAGTTTACATTTTTTTTCACAATATAATAATACTATATCAATGATATATAATGATATATATGAACAACAAATATTAACATATTTTTCTTTTTTTGTTAACATTGATTTTTTTATTTAAAAATTAATTTGTTTTTATTTTAAAATTAATAAAAATACTTACACATCCTTTCACACACATGGATAAAAAATAAACCTATCAAGTCAAAAAATCAGATAAAGAGACGTGAACATAAGGCTAGTTAAGGGTAACAAAATTCCTTGTAAAAGTATGGATACCTTGTGGAGCCACTTGTTGAATGATTTTGAACTAAATGATACCAAAAGATCTGTTCACACCGATGAAATAAAAAACGCCATAGTCTAATAAGGCAGAGGAGTTGCTGGAAAAGTTATAGACATTCCGATTATATTTAGAGAAAATCATGCAAAGATTTTTGTAAATCTAAGTTATGGTTGTTAAACTTTAAAATTTTAGGTGTTTTAGACATTTTTGATGGTGCTAAATCCATTTCCACCATCAAAAAAACAGGATTCAAACACTGCCTCTACAAGAATTTTAGTTTAGGTTTTAGTTTTACATTATTTAATATAGTTTTATAGTTTTCTTTATTATTTGTTTTAGGTTAAGCAAAGTTTTTGGTTAGAATCACACTTACGAGATTTTTTAATTATAAATTTTTATTATTTTATTAGTTCTAGTTTAAAAAAAAATAATAATATTAAATATTTGAGTTAGAGTGTATGATTCTTTGTGTTTATTTTTTTAAATGCAAAGATTTAAATAAATTTTGAATTTAAATAGTTGTGTCATTATACATTCAAATAAATAAGTTTGATGACTATGTGTATATCAAACCACATTTATAATGTTAATCTGTGTTATTGTATATGTTTTTAATAAATGATTTAATTTTCTTATTTTAAAATTTGTTTATATATTAATAAATTGCATTGAGGTAAGGGATCATATGAAACTTGGGATAATATTTTGTTTTATCTATGAAGTTAAGATTAAAAGTTATGAGATAACTTTAAGTACTTCTTTTTGGTAATTTAGTAAGACTTAAAATTGCTTTTGATTAACTTAGAGTGAATCTTCCTTAAACATTAAAAAAAGAAGCAACCTAAAGGTATCTAGTAAAAGTGAACTACTTGCTTATGAATCATCAATCATTTAGACTATGTAGTGTTTTTTTTTTAAGAATATTTGAGTCAACCCTATATTTACTAATAAGAATCAATAATAGTTATCCTTATTACCTATTAACAACTAGATTATAATAAATTTTTCATTAATAAATATAATAATAAGTAATGTTCCACCAATTGCATAGTTTTTAGACCAAACTCATATAGTGTTAACCAATTTTTGGAATGACTAAGTAGCCTCAGCCCTTGAAGGCCTAATTCATAAAGGATTATAAAAAATGGGATATTATTAAAGATTTAATATGGAAAATTTGAGAAGTTTTTCACGATTAGTATAATGTTTTTGTTTTTTTGTCAAGTGGTTTGATTTCATCAAATATTACATTAGTCTTGACGCGTGGTTTCAGTAACCGTGAGTGAGGTGCATCTAAGCTATCAAAATCACTGAGGGATTGCACTAGCCTAGGCCACACTAACCCTTAACATGAATGAATTACGAAGTTTCGAGAGAATGGCCTTCACATCACAAAGTGGCCTAACAATACACCTCATCAACATCTATTTTACGCCTTGTGAGTGTGATTATTAGAATGATTATTTATATAGTTATGAAGAAATGAAAGTGAAAAATGTTCATGATCATTGAAAAGAAAAAATTTGTTGGAGATATAAGATATTCCACAACAATAAAACTCCCATATCCTCACCTCCCTTATAGTCATCGATATGCTACTAAACTATGTTCAATAAGGATCATTTTTAATATGAGTAAGATCTTTAATAAGCAGAACATAAAGATTAATTGTAAAAGTTTTATTGAAATGGAATATACTAAATCCATTATTGAAAGATGTGAAGTATATACATGTCAGCATTAAAATGTGACTAAAAATATGAACGTGTGTGTTTTCATCATTGGGATGTGCACACATCAAAGCATGAATATGTGCATTTGCATCATTCTCGAGAAGAGTGAGTGATGAAAACATACATGTCATATCTACTTGGTGTGAAATTATGGATGAAAGCATGCACACATGTGCTTTCCTCACTTTTATGAAGGACGAGTGGTGTATGCACACACTTTCACTTCTCGAGGAAGGTGGTCTAAATACACACCTTCATATCCACACCAAACACTCTCCCGACGATGAAGTGGTGCAAGAGCTTTAAATTGATTTTGGTAATACTTAGATCACATGTGAAATAAATAATACATAGGGTTAGTAGAGATGTGAAAACTCTAAAGGATGCATTTTTAATGTAATGATGTGCTTTGCTGATTATTTGCATAAATTTATTGAAAATAGCTCAATGTCAAACTTGGTTTGCATTTTGTTAAAGATTTATGTCCATGTTAAATGTTGTGGCATACATTCTCAATAATGGCTAATGTGCATTAAATGTTCACGGATATCAGATGGAATCTCACCGTGATAATGTGTCAAGTGTTGATAGAAATGTGCCATTGGATGAAACATCAAAGGGATACGAGAATGAGCAGAAGAATTACCATGCATGAAAGAAGATTGAACAATTGGAACAACTAGAAGATGAAATGCTGTAATAGTTATGGAAAAGTTGATATAAATAGAAAAAGAGAAGGAGATATTGGGGGGATGTCAATGGATAGAAGATAAATAGGGAGAGATAAATTTATGTTCCTATGGTATTTAATAACTAGTTTGTAATTGAGAAGGGGTTAAGAGCTCAATTTTAATGATTATATAATTACATTAATAAACATAGAGGGAACATTGAATTTTCATTTTTACCTAGGTTACGTGCTTTCAATTTAGTTCATATGTCTGTGAGATGCCAAATGTTGTGTATATTTATTGATGTTGATGCCATTTAGTGTAGAAGATATATTTGTTGATTACATGTATTGATGTAATAAAGTATTTGAGCTATTGTTGTTAATAATATATGTTGATTGTAAAATTTAAAAGTACTTATGTATTTGCTATCCATTGTGTAACTTTGTATTGCATTGCAAGTGAGATACTCTCCTTCCACCAAGTGACATAAGAGGAGGAGAAGATGAAGGTGAAGAGCATATTACATATTTTGTTGAATAGGGAAGGAAGATATCTTGAACATTAATATATTGAAGCGACATGTGAGAAACTATAGAGGGATAATGTAAAATATTATGTGGTTTCAAGTAGAAGGGATGATAGCTACATTAATGAAATCCAAAACCTATTAAAGGAAATCATAATTGAGTCTCTATGGATAATTGGTTCTTGTGATTATATATAGAGTATATGAATTGTAAATATTTCATAAACAATTTTCATTTGAGTCA
>APFE031553963.1:0-13261 GCA_000404065.3 Pinus taeda | reverse complement strand
TGAGGAGTCACAGGCCTATAGGAGCCTTTCCCAAGTGAAGAAGAGGTCGAAGTTCTCACCTCTTTATGTGTTTGGCCAGGGTCGAGTTAGGCAACTTGCTAGCCGAGTTGGAGGGAAGTTTTGTGCACGTTTTGATGGTGTAATTCTTTGCAAAACAAGCCGAAATTTTTGTGTCTTTTGGAGGTAGGTTCAAGCCCTTGTAACAGTTGTTCAAGAGGGCCAAAAGGCCTATTTTGGAGGGCCTCTTACCCACCACCAGTGGGTGACCTTGTAGGAGAAAAAAATTCTCTTAGATTTGTCTTCAGCTGCCAGCCTATTAGTTTTTGTAGCATCAAATGTGTTCTAGCCACGAAATTTGGTGGAGAGGCTTGAATACATGAGATCTCTAAAACCCATAAATCGTTTCTGGAAACTCTGCCTAAAATATGGTTAATTAATCAGTATTAATTAAGTCAAGGCGTGAGTCATCAAGAAACTCACACAAATCGATCCAGAGAAGATCCTAGCCATCGATTATGTTTTAATCTTGGTCGTTGGTGCTCCAACAGAGGATTATAAGAGGAGGTTGATGTGGTGATGGAGAATACACTTGAACAGTTTAATTTCTTGGCAAATCGATTTCCAGAGTAGCAACAATCAGTTGTCGGAGAGAGCTAGAGATCGAAGCAGTGAGAGAGGGGCAGATACAGTAGGGTTGGAGGAGGCTTTCAGATCCAGCGAGTGCATTTGCAGAGATTCAGAAGAGCCACAGAGAGGCTAACGTTGGGACAATGCAGCAGCCTCTAGAAGCAAGATCGATTTGCTGAGAGGGAGAGACGTTTTCAGTTCCAGAGGCTGGGAAGGAGTCCCAGAGTGTCGGAGAAGCATCTTTCCAGTCAGCACAAGGAAAAACGACTTCATTAGAGACCAATCCGAGGCTAGACGTCCAATATACGCAGCGCAGCGCAGAGGCTGACGCAAAGGGTCAAAGGGCCGAATTTTTGAAGGCAAGATGTGTCGAGAGTTTGCCTGTGGAGTGAGGAAAATTCCTCACTAGATTTCTGCAAGTATATTTCTCTGTAGGATTGCCATATTTCAGCATCCAGTAGTACTCAAATTTTCTTGCTGTTGCTTAATGATAAAACCCTCAGTTGCTGCACCGGTTTTCCCAAGTTGGGTTTTTCCAAGGAATTTGTCCAAAAACAATTGCGTTTTTTTTGTGTGTGTGCTAACATTTCTCAGTTTCCAACGCATTATTTTTCCGCAGTATTTTATTTGTGAAGGTTGCAGTGTATTTATTTCAATATTTATCATAGCAGATAAATTGTTAATTAATTCACAATTAGGACAAATAATATCAGTTGCTACAATAGGATTCCAATTATGGAATTTTCACATGGTATCAAAGCACAGTTGATCAGCTGGAGAGCTCAGAAAAAACGAAGGAAAGGAATTTCCATAGTAAAATTCTTGTGTTAATGTGTGTGCTTTCCATTGCATCTTTTCTATTTTTATTAAGAATCTGTTTGCAACAACTAACCATACAAGGTTAAAACCTACATTTGGTATCAAACCAGTATTGTCTTCAAGGGGATGCTTTTGTGGCTAAAGAGTTTTGCTCGGGCTTGTGGTAGACCCTATTACAGTAGGAGATATGTGAAATTAATTCTTTGGTGAAAGGAAATGGTGAGCAGTTCAAAGATAGAGATCGAGAAATTCATTGAGCATAGCTTTGAACTATAGAAGCTCAAAATGAAAGATTTGTTGGTGGACATAGATCAGTGGATACATGTGGATCTCGGTACTACACCAACAAGGATGTCAACAAAAGACTAGACCATGTTGGATTGAAAGGAAAAGAGCACAATATGATTGTCTCTCGAATTCAGTGTTATTGAATGTTTCAAGAGAAGTTATAGCAAAGGCATTATGGAACAAGTTGGGGACTTTGTATCAATCTAAGTCCCCTAGTGAACAAATTGTTCCTACAAAAAATGTTGTATAACCTAAGGATGAAAGATAGAGACTCAATGGCAGAGGATCTAAACGCCTTCAATATTGTGGTAAGTTAACTATTATCTATTAATATTAAAATTTCAAATGAAGATAAGTGTATAAGTTTATTGTGTTATTTACAAGACTCGTGGGATAGTTTGGTTGTTGCCATAGGTAGTAATTCAACTACTTTTAATTTCGGTGATATCTCATGGGATAGTTTGGTTGTTGCCATAGGTAGTAATTCAACTACTTTTAATTTCGATGATATAGTATCCTCTTTGTCATTGGAGGAGATGAGGCGAAAAAATATGGGAATTCAGAACATAGATGCCTTGTCTGTAAGAGGACGCTCCCATCATAGAAATAAAAAGAAATCCTCAATTGGGAGATCTAAATCTAGAGGAAGATCTAAATCTCCAAGAAAATTTGTAAAGGTATGTTGGAGATGCAAAAAAATAGGGCATTACAAGAAAGACTGTAAATCCAAAATTGTTGAGAAAGGAAAGAGATCTGATGATTCTCCTTCCACAGAAGCAAAAACATCCTCAGATGAAGGAAGGGATGTGTATTTGGCTTCTTCAAGCACACATGTAGATCATGAGGCATTATTGGTTGATTTGGGTGCATCCTTTCATATGACTCCTCACAAGGAGTGGTATTGCGAGTATGCAAGATATGATGGTGTTGATGTTCTCATTGGAGATGACTTGACAACTTGAATAATAGGACAAGGAAAGGTCGAGTTGAAGCTCATGGGTGGAAGAATTAGAACATTTCCTGGTCTTCTACACATCCCAGGATTGGCTAGGAATTTGATTTATGTAAGTAAGATAGGCGATGCATGTGTAAAAACAATGTGAAAAAGATACTTCTAAGATGGTTAGAGAAGCAAAGGTATTGTTGAGGGGAGTTCAAATTGGAACTCTTGTATAATTTGTTGGGAAGCACTATTAGTGATGGGTATAACATTTCCATGATCCCTGAGAGTGGAGTAAAAGAAGCAAAAACTCCTACAGCCTCTTGAGAAAAGAATTTGCTATGGCATCAAAGGCTAGGACATTATTGGAGGGAAGGTCCTTCGAGTACTACATGGTAATGGTATGGTAGAAGGTATGTCAACTTCTCAAATACCCATTTGCTTCCAATGGGATTCCTTCCAACCAACAACTCCACTAGATCCTAAGATTTATTCTTGTATAAGGATGCCATTTCTTCAACCATGGCCTTTTTCCAAAGTTTGTCATTCTTTGAACCCACTACCTCCTTAACAATTGTAGGATCGTCATCAGTGATAAAGAAAGAAAAATTTGAACGGAAATTGGAAGGAGTATACCTTTCTAGCTTCCTTCTTTTCTGAACCAGTCTCCTCAATATTGGAGTATGCGATTCTTTTTTTCTCATTCATGTTCTTCTATAGAGTTGGTTCATCATCTTGAAATTGAAACTCTGTTTTTTACAACATTTTTGACTTCTCTAAATACTACATTTCTATTATACACTACCTTCTTAGTTTCTAGGTATCAAAGCTTATAACCTTTCAAACCATCTTTATATCCAATAAAAACACATTTTCCAACTTTCTTAGCTAGCTTACTCTTATTCTCCTTTGGAACATACACATAGGCATCACAGCCAAATACCTTAAGATGTTTACGAGAAGGTCCCTTACCAATCCATACCTCATGTGGAGTCTTATCATCAAACACCAATGATGGTGATCTATTTATCAAGTAACACGAAGTGTACACTGCCATTGCCCGAAAGTTCATGTCCTAACCCGGCACCATTGAGCATGCTCCTTGCTTTCTCCATTAGTGTCTTGTTCATCCTTTCTGCAACTCCATTTTGCACAAGTAGGTACTTTTGCACAGGTGATGGTGATCTATTTATCAAGTAACACGAAGTGTGCACTGCCATTGCCCGAAAATTCATGTCCTAACCTGGCACCATTGAGCATGCTCCTTGCTTTCTCCATTAGTGTCTTGTTCATCCTTTCTGCAACTCCATTTTGCACAGGTAGGTACTTTTGCACAGGCCTAAGTATAGGCCTAAGCATATGCAGAAGTCATCTAGAGTCTCTTAGACACTTACTTAGTGTGAGAAAGTTGCATTTGTAAATTAGCCTAAGTTATAGTTAACAAAAGCACATAATTATTACATCAACTTATTGTGCTAAAGTAAACTTAGGAAAAGTAAATTAATTACGTTAGTAATTATGTTTTAATCTCAACCCTTGATCTCAAATGAGGCGAGAGGCTAAAGAGAGGGGTAAGGCACACCATGCAGCAGCATAAAATTGAAAGAGGGCATCTCAGTGAGTGTGTTGTCTAAGGGAAGAAACAACAAGGAGATCCAGATCAGCCCTGCTAATCAGCTAGATTAGATTCAATTGTTATAAGTATTTCTTCAGTTGGGACATTTTTATTTTTCCAAGACAGGAGCCCAAGTAAGTTCTAAAAGTAAATGAAGAATTGTGATTGGGTAGAATCTAGTGTCATATATTTTGTGATTGAGATTGATATATTTTGCTTCCACTGAATTTATTGTGTTAGGAACCTAGATGTGTAATTAATCAATAGATATGTAATCTATTAGGCATTAAATATGTAATCTATTAGGAGGTTTGCAGGAAAATATAACATACATATATAGTATAGTAATACCATAAAGAAGAATATATTGAAAATATTTTTGGTTTTCTCAATTTTGGGTTTCCAAGGTAAAGTTTATGTGTTAATGTGTGTGTTTTGCCATTAGGTCTTTTTTGCTTTTGTTTCAGCAATTAACTATGCAGGGTTAAAACCTACACTAAATATAACATACATAGATACATACATATATATAGTATTGTAATACAATAAAGAATAATAGATTGAAAATATTTTTGGTTTTCTCAATTTTGGGTTTCCAAGGTAAAGTCTATGTGTTAATGTGTGTGTTTGCCATTACGTCTTTTTTTGTTTCAGCAATTAACTAAAACCAAAAGAAGTTTAGATGTATATGTAAAAGCTTGGATAAAAAAACACCCCAAAAATCTAGTAGCAAAAGAAATTTTCTAGGATGGTAAATTGGAAGAGGTCCAATCTCATTGTTTCAGCAATTAACTAAAACCAAAAGAAGTTTAGATGTATCTGTAAAAGCTTGGATTAAAAAACACCCCAAAAATCTAGTAGCAAAAGAAATTTTCTAGGATGGTAAATTGGAAGAGGTCCAATCTCAATTGGAGAACACTGAGTATGCATCTAAAGAAGAATACTTCCTTGGATGACTTATCTAATCCAACCTAAAGGAAAGATTAAAGAAGAATACTTCCTTGGATGACTTATCTAATCCAACCTAAAGGAAAGATCTTTAAGACACTTAATTGCAGGAATTTAGGTGCGTGCACATCATAAACAAATATACATATAGGGATAATAATAAATGTCTTTACATACCAATACCACAAGAAATATATCCACATACCAATACCACAATAAATATATCCACAATCCAAAGATCCCAAAATACAGACCAACCATCCCAAAATAGACAACCAATGTATATCTAGCACTCTCTCATCTTTACATAATGTCCTATTGTTATATTTATGACAATCTTAAGTAGTTATGATTGCTTAACCACCTACACGTACTAGTCTCTCATCTTTACATAATGTATCATCGTTATATTTATAACAAACATAATTGGTTACGATGGTTTAACCACTTAAGCCTCACATTTTCAATTTTTTTTGAAAAAGATGATTTCGATCATCACTGCAACAGGTGTGCCCTTTCATTTCCACTCTAGCATTATCAAAATAAAATATAATTGTTCGACAAAACTCAAAAGATTACGTCCACTTGAAACATCATGTGCAAGAGCTTCTATTTCACTAAGGATGGACTTGCACCTAACCTCAATCACATAAAGGATTTGCACCTAACCTCAATCACATAAAATGAACTGTTTGCATAAGTAAGACAGCCCATAGGGGGCAAAATCTGTCTCAAGGAGATTTAAACCTCGCTAGGGTATAAAACATCCGACATTTTAAGATGTAATGAAGACCAGTTGACCTTAACTATCTCATTTGGTCCCATATCCTACAGACATCAAAACATAAAGTTCACATCATACTAGAAAAGTGAAACTTTTTTCTCAACCTGTTGATTTTTTAAGTACTTTTTTTCCCTGGTGTGACATCTAACCAAGACCAGTTTACATATCTTACTAATATTAACATAAAGTTTACATAAAAACCTTTTTTGGGGTATTTGTAAAGGCTTCTGTTTTTCTCAAGAAAGTTCCACAGCATTAACACGGTACAGATTGAATTACATTATATTTCTCAGCCATGTCCTTCATCTGTTAAACGTTAGCCTCGTCATTTAAACATGTCCTTCATCAACTTAAACATGGATCTTTAAAGAAGTCGTGACTTTCACAAATTCATCTTATTATAAAATAAAATCCTTATTTAATCTTTTCGTTTTTTAAATAATTAAAATTTTCTTATTTGGTCTCTCAATTTGTTTTTACTGAAAATGAAAACATCATTTCATTTAATACAAAAGGAAAGCAAAATTCCTTACCTGTAGCATCTCGAATTCTTTAGAAACTTTTCTGGGGATGTTACGGATCTTCTTGAGAATGCTCAGAGACTCGGAGCAAGCGTTAAGCTGAGCGAGCGTAAGAGCCACGCGCAGATCATTGTTCAGATCGGAGGCCTGCGTCAGAATTGCATTCCTGTCCGTCAACTTCAGGGTGCTGGGAATGCTGATTGTTTTGTTGTTGCGAGAGCCAGCTGGTGTTGTTGCCGGTCCCGAAGAAGACCTGCTACAAGCCATGGCGTTCCCCGTCTTGGAAACCCTGAGTCCTAGCCTTGATTACTTCGTTGGGAAGGGCGAGCCTGTCCAGATTCGATGGGGGCTTGAGCTCAGTAGAAATTCTTTGCGCTATTATGCCGTTGGTGGGGTAGTTACTTGCAAAAGTGGAACTTTCTCATTAGCAACTGTTCCTGTAATGATATAATGATTACAGGCGAGCTTTCAATGTTCAGTTAGGCATCTCAATTATTTTCTTTCCAGTAAAGATTCTTGAAAAAAAAATTGAATCCCAATATCTATATCTAGTTAGGCATCTCAATTATTTTCTTTCCACTAAATATTCTCGAAAATAAATTGAATCCTAATATCTAGCACCTTGTGGTTCTTCAATCTTATGGGTGATTTTGCGATACGTCTATTGTATTAACTTGCCTTAAATTGTTATTTTCATGTTATTTGTAATTTATTCATCTCAATTATTTTCTTTCCATTAAAGATTTTTGAAAATAAATTGAATTTTGCTCACGGGGCTTTGGATTGACGAATTATTTTCTTTCCATTAAAGATTTTTGAAAATAAATTGAATTTTGCTCACGGGGCTTTGGATTGACGGTGAATGGGTGACCTGTTAAGGCACTCTTTGTGATAGGTCACCGGTTCAAATCCCCCGTGGGTACTTAGGTTAGTTTTAAGGTAGAAAAAAAAAAAATAAATAAATAAATAAAAAATATGAATTTTTAATTTTAGTAACTAGTGGTTTTTCAATTTAGGGGTGAATAAGCGCGAGAGCATAACACATAAAAAAATTCTTTTGCATCCCAAAATCAGAACTATTAAATTGATTTTTCATTATGTTCTTTTCAATGTTACAATATATATACAAATATATAAATGTCAAAGCATCTAATACCATGGACAAAACCATCGAGCCCAAAACCATGTGCGAAATCCATGCACAAAACTATAGGTAGAATCCATGCACATAACTATAGGTAGATTAGTCCACCTAATATATGTCCCCGCTGCCCATAGGCGCCCCCCTCTAACCCTATGATTTAACAACTGGGGGTGGAAAGAATATAACACCAACCCAGCATAATGCCTTATCCTATTTAACATTTTGACTCGATCAAATTTCATAAAAATACAAATAAAATAAAATTTAAAAACTCTTCAATCTAATATGAAAAAAATGTAATCTTTAACATTTTGACTCTAATGAAATTGCATAAAAACATAATAAAATTAAAATTTAATAAACAAAATAAAATTTAAAAGTTAATGATTGTAATTACTAATAAAACCTTTGACTCCATATAATTACGTAAAAATAAAATAAGAAAATAAGAAGTAAACACAAAACTATAGGTAGGTTCGTCCACCTAATATAGGGTCCCCATCGGGGGCTCCCCTCTAACCCCCCTGCTAAATCCATGCACAAAACTATAGGTAGAATCCATGCACAAAACTATAGGTAGATTAGTCCACCTAATATATGTCCCCGCTGCCCATGGGCGCCCCCCTCTAACCCTCTAACCCCCCTGCGAAATCCATGCACAAAACTATAGGTAGAATCCATGCACAAAACTATAGGTAGATTAGTCCACCTAATATATGTCCCCGCTGCCCATGGGCGCCCCCCTCTAACCCTATGATTTAACAACTGGGGGTGGAAAGAATATAACACCAACCCAGCATAATGCCTTATCCTATTTAACATTTTGACTCGATCAAATTTCATAAAAATACAAATAAAATAAAATTTAAAAACTCTTCAATCTAATATGAAAAAAATGTAATCTTTAACATTTTGACTCTAATGAAATTGCATAAAAACATAATAAAATTAAAATTTAATAAATAAAATAAAATTTAAAAGTTAATGATTGTAATTACTAATAAAACCTTTGACTCCATATAATTACGTAAAAATAAAATAAGAAAATAAGAAGTAAACACAAAACTATAGGTAGGTTCGTCCACCTAATATAGGGTCCCCATCGGGGGCTCCCCTCTAACCCCCGGTTTAACTATTAGGGGTGGAAAGAATCTAACACAACCCAATAGTAATACCTTATCCTATTTAACATTTTGACTCGATCAAATTTCATAAAAATACAAATAAAATAAAATTTAAAAACTCTAAGCTAATATGAGAAAAATGTAATCTTTCACATTTTGACTCTGATGAAATTGCATAAAAACATAATAAAATTAAAATTTAATAAACAAAATAAAATTTAAAAGTTAATGATTGTAATTATTAATAAAACCTTTTACTCCATATATTTACATAAAAATAAAATAAGAAAACAAGACAAATTAATAAAACAATAATAATAAAATAAATACACAAATAAATTTATTTAATTGGAATAAAATAGTCAATTTAATTTTACTCACGATTTCCACAATCCATGGTTTTTTCCCATGGTATTCTTCCCTAATGTAGCTTATAAAACAAGATTCATTTTAATTAGGTTGTATTCCACATGATACCATCTACAATACCATGGATTCTCATAAACCTGGAGCTCAAAAACCACCAGTAACTTGACTAGTCAAGTTTACCTTAATACCCAACAAAAATTAATGTCTTTAGTGTGACTTTTTGGACTTTCATGTGTGAGCAGACAAATTTGAGGTGAAATTTTGATTTGTGTTATTTAAACAACATTTTTTACTGCATATATGGATTCATCACCTTGAAAAACCCTTAGGGCACTTAGAATGTGCAGGGGTTGGCCAACTTGGAATTCAAATTTACCTTAACTACCAAACAAAAAAATGATTAAAAAATTAAATAAAATGTAGAACTTGTATTTTAACGTAAGGTTATTTTATTTTTATTTTTTTGACCAAGTCAAAAAATTTACATAAGAGGACAGGACATATTAAAGACATGACAACATCTTTTACTTACTTGCTTGAAGCGCGCCCTGCAATAAAAAAAAAAATGAATATTATTTACTTGAAAAGAGTATTTATTATTATATTAAATGTTTGGACTTGGATTTCAATTACTAGTTATTTTTTATTTCTTTTTTAATTTACATTTTATTATTTATGAATGGTTGTTGTAATATAAAGAAAAAGTTTAGTCCAAAATACCAATTTTTTGTATGAGAGAGTCATATAGGTAAATAAAAAAAAGAAAAATAAATAAAAAAATAAAAAATAAATAAAAAATCCATTCAATCAATTTTATTTATGTATTATAGTTTTATGACTGCAAAATTAGGCTTTACTTTTGTATAATTATTGTTGTTTCCATATGGGAGTGTCCTTATAGGCAAAGTTTTTAGAAAAGTTAGGGAAAATTTTGATAAAACATTTTCATATAATTCCTTAATATGGTTTCAATGATTTTGATTCATGTATCTATAGTATGGGCCTTTTCTTTTGTATCATAGTGCCTTATAGGCAAAGTTTCTAGAAAAAAATTAGGGAATCTCATTTGAATGATTTTGAATAGGCTTTACTTTTGTATAATTATTGTTGTCCTCCAGCCACACAGTGTTTGTAGGCAACCAAGCATCAATTTGTTGTGTCAAATTTGAGATTTGAAACACTTTGTGTTAGAGCTATATACAGAGATAGAAGATTCACAAAGTGATTTGTTAGGTCCCTATAATACTAGTGATTACCCCATTACTATTGTAATTGTATCCCTTATTAATATTGTTGTGCCCCTATTGTCCCCATATTGTTATTACTGTGCCCCATAGAATCTCTCTATTGTTATTTTCGTGCCTTTATATTATTATTGTTAGGTCGGTTGGGTTATATTGTGACTCCTTAGACTCCTATATATAAAAAAGAGGTTTTGTCATTTGAATCATAAAAGAATCATTCATTTGTGTAATGTAAAGGAGGTTGTCCCCTCGAAGAGGCTGAATTCTAAGGCATTGATCTATCTTTTTCTATCTTTTTGTGAGTTGGTTTCATAACATTTGGTATCAGAGCTTTGGATTCTAGGGTTTCACTGCTCCAAATAGATCATCATGGCATTTTCGCTATAACTTTTTTCTGCGACGTTTCAGAAGCGAAGAAAAAAAAAACCATTTGAGATGAAATCACACAGAACCTCGAGTCCGAATTTCAAAGCTTTTCGCGCTATATTTGCGGAGATATGATCTGAGGAAGTTGGTCTTTTTTGCGGACTCCTGAATTACATTCCAAACAGGTGACCTGGGGAAAATCGTCATAACTTTCTCTCTGAGCATCGGATTGAAATTTCGTAAGAAGTTAGAGGAAGAGGACAGACTGTAGTTTCTTATATATATTTTCAGAGCCAAAGGTCGAAACAAGGACACGTGGCATGTCGTACAAGTTCGCTCTACTGAACTAGTCTATAATCAGGTCACTGTGGGAGATTTGGCATAACTCTTCCTTGGAGAATCAAATTTGGATCAGACTGGTGGCATTGGAAAGAGGACACAGAGGGCTACTGCAGGTCATAATTTCATAACTGGATGATCCGAAATTATAGAAATACATCAGAGGCAATATCGAGCTCCTACAAAGTGAAAAAAGGTGTTTAGATTTTTTTAGATTTTTGCTTAAGCATGGTTTGAAAAATTATTTTGAAAGAATTCAAAAGGCATAGTAAAGCATTATTATCGGTAACTGATGCCCCGAAGAAAGAAAATGCAAACACCTAGTAAGCAACCTGAAAGCCCTAACATGACTCATGAAGAAGAGGAAGAAATGCTACATGATATATCAAAATTACAAGACCAAGTACAACAAATGTCACTCTCACAAAAGCTAACAGAAGCTAAGATAAATGGCATGGAATCTAAGATAAAGAGTGTGGAAGCTAAGATGAATGGCGTGGAAGCTAAGATGGATGATTTGAAGATAGATTTGAAGACAGATTTGAAGACAGGCATGGCAGATTTGAAGACAGATTTGATTTGACAAATTTTCTACAAGAAATACTTACTAATGGTGAAAGGGCAGTAAAGGAAACTCATGATGCGAACAAAAGAAATGTTAATCATGATTTCATAGACTCTAATGTTGGATCGAAGACCCACCATATTCCAAAAATCGATATGAGGAAGTTTGATGGCAAGGATCCCACAACATGGATATTACAGATGGAGCAATTTTTCGATCTCAATAATGTGCAAAACACACAAAAGGTACGTATGGCAACTTTATATTTGGAACCAATCAGTTTGTATGGTATCAATGGCTTTGCTCTCGTAAACAATTTATCACTTGGGCAATTTTTACGGAAGAATTGGTAGTACATTATGAGGATACAAAAAGCAACACTTTTTTTATCCAATTGATAAGTCTTAAACAAAAGGGTTCAATAATGGCACATTGAGGAGTTCCAAAAATTGAACATAAGGGAAAAGATATTCCAGAGGAGCATAGGATTGATGTGTTCATAGGGTCTTTAAAGGATAATATCCAACATGATGTTCGCCTTTGGGAACCTGATTCATTAGAGAAGGCATTCAGGTTAGCAAGAAAAATGGAAAGCAAAATTATGGCAAGCAGGAAGCATACCACTCACAACTATAAAGATGGAAGTGTTGTTGCCCCTAGTCTTCCACAACCTATAAGGTTGACACCACAAGAATTGGAAGAAAAAAGAGCAAAAGGGCTTTGTAACAGTTGTGATAGCAAATACACTAAAGGTCATAAGTGTGCTAAGAAGAAATTATTCTACATAGATTGTGAAGAGGAAGAAGAAAAGGAGCAAGAAAGGTCAAAAGAAGAGGATATACTCCATGAACAAAGCCTAGATGAAGAAAAAATGAATCTGACCATATCTTGTAATGCATTGGTGGGAATTACCACTCCTCAAACCATCAAGATAGAAGGACAATCAAGAAGAAAAAGGTAATAGTGTTGATTGATTCAGGAAGTACCCACAATTTTATTCATTGTAAGGTAGCAAAAGAATTGAATTGCTTCCTATATCCAGCACCAGCGTGTCAAGTGATGGTTGCAAATGGAGGAACAATAAATTGCTCTGGAAGTGCCATAATATCAAGCTATCCATGGGAGAATATGTATTGACTTGCCCAATCCTTTCCATTCCAATGGGAGGTGCTGATGTTGTACTAGGAGTCCAATGGCTACAATCCTTGGGTACAATAGCTTTTAATTTTTAAGAAATTTTCGAAATTTTCTGTGGAAGGAAAGGAAGTTGAATTAAGGGGTATTGCAATGAAACCAGGAAAGATAATCAGCTCTAACGATATGACAAAGCTTCTAAAAAAGGAACAAAGAGATGTAATTGCACAATTATGTTCGCTAGATGTTTCCACATCGAAATCATCTATTTCCCCATATCTCCAAAAAGTCTTGGATAATCATTCCAAGGTATTTGAGACTCCTAAAGGTATCCCACCTATTTGTGATCATGATCATGCTATTCATCTGATTCCAGGAAGTGTTCCTCCAAACATCAGGCCGTACAGATATCCCTATGCCCAAAAGAGTGAAAT
>APFE031553954.1:1985-24618 GCA_000404065.3 Pinus taeda | reverse complement strand
CAAGCATTATGCTTTGGTGGTTCAAACATTTCTCTACAGGGATATGTTGATGCAAATATGGCAGGTGACAGAGATAACAGGAGGAGCACTACAGGATATGTATTCACTGTTGGTGGAACAGCTGTCAGTTGCATATCAAAAATCCAAAGTGTTGTTGCACTTTCAACAACAGATTCAGAGTATGTTGCTGTTACAGAGGCTAGTAAAGAAATGATTTGGTTACAAAGGTTTATGGGTGAATTGGGTAAGGAGCATGATATGGGCACGTTATACAGTGATAGTCAAAGTTCCATTCATCTTGCAAAGAACTCAGCATTTCATTCTAGGACGAAACATATACAGCTCAAGTACCATTTCATATGATCAGTGTTGGAAGATGGAGAGTTGAAGCTGGAAAAAATACACACTAGCCAGAACCTTGCAGATATGATAAAAAAAGTTGTAACCAGGGAGAAACTGAGAATATGCTCAGTTTCAGTTGGTCTTCAAGGATGACGATGAAGATGAGAAACAGCCAAGTCCAAAGAGGAGTTATTGTCCAGCATATGGAGCAGCGGTGGAGCTGCTACAATCAGTCTCCAAGTGGGAGATTGTTGGGTGTGGATCCTGATTATCTTCTATATTCAAAAGTACCACCACATTGGACCCCAATTCAAAATGGGGGCAGCAATGGCGCCCGTAAAATATTCGCTGTAGGGGGGGTCTAAGGGGGGGGGGCTACGACCTTTGGGAGCCCCCCCTGGCGGGGGGTTTTGGGGGCAGTGCCCCTAAAGCTAAAAATAACTATAAAATTGCCTTGTAAACGTATAGTAATTTCTAGTCAATCTGGGCCATTCATTAGGCAGATGATCTCACGGTAGAACTTATGTTTAGTTTAGTGTTTTTTGCCCTAGAAGGCAACCCCTCTCTTTGTATGAGGGCATTGTATTTGAGGCTGTGAGATAGATGTGTATTCTGTGTGAGCGAGAAACAGAGAGGTGAGACTGTGAGAGAAGACAGAGGATATTACAGTGGATTTGATGTAGGTTGTGTCTCTTCATTTTGCTGGATAATAGAAAGGAAGGACTGGCTGTTCAAGGTGGACGTAGACCAAACTGGGTGAACCACGTATATCTGTGTCTCTCTTGTTTTGTACATTTTCTGTGTTTATATTTTTTCAATATTTTATGTGTTCCATTGCTCCGTAATATATATAATATTCTAACAAATTGGATCTATACCTTTCTCTTCTTTAGGACAAGGTAGCAATCCTTTTCAAGGGTGGACTAACCCTACGGTTAGTAGTATCGGAATTGGGAATTCGTTTCTCGGCCAACAAGGGAATAGTTTGTACTCCATGGTTAGTTCATTCTGAAGTATTCCTTCCCTAGCCTCTGCTTGGGATCCTTATCAGGGGCTCTTTGCTCCTTATAATCCTTTAGGAGGAAGCTTCGCCGGTTATGGAGGTTTTGTAGCCGGAGTTGGTTAAACTCCGAGTTATGCTGGATCACAAGGCATGCCTTTTGGTTCAGCTGGTTTTGTAGGTTACTTCGAGTAGTCTGGTGCCTTCCAAAATCCAGGCCCATCTTTTCATAACTTTGGGAGTTCTGCTCAGTCTGGCTGGAACCCCCAAGGTCCTCCTAGGCTTCCATTTCTGGCAACTTTGAACTTTCCAGACCTCACAAAGTTAACTAACGATCCAATCAGATATAATCTGGCCTAGCCTCCAGTGCCAACCAAACTTCCTTCGGACATTCCAAAATTCGAAGGGAAGAGTGGTGAGGACTCGGGTGACCATGTGACCACATTCCATTTGTGGTGCTCGTCGAACTCCCTTATTGATGGTTCAATTAGGTTGAGACTTTTTAGGCGCACCTTGACTAGTAATGTGGCCAAATGGTATATAGAGTTGCTAGGGGGCAGCTTTACATCTTTTGCCGACTTAACGAATATTTTCTTAAATCATTTCCAGTTGCCTATCCGTTATGACGCCGAAACTGAACTTCTGGCCTATTTTCGTCAGGACACGACAACTCACATTTTTGACCATATTCAGGAATGGAGACGAAGAAAGAGGCTTATAAAAGCCGAAATCCCTCCAGAGTACCATCTTGAATGGTTTTTGAAATCTTTACAACTTGAGATCTCTAAGGATGTCTCGATGTCCGGAGTTTACTCCGAGGAGAAAGCCATTTTTAGGGCCCAACAATTAGAATTGATCTACTCTCAGTCTGGGATCCTAAAAAAATACTTGCCAGATGCTCCTGGGTCAAAGGTTGCCATAGCTAAGTCAAATCCAGGTCCCCATGGGGATGGTATTGTTGGATCGGTAGACATGAATGCAGTGAACTTGTGAAGCCAATTGCAGTAGTTGTCATTGCAAACTACTTCAAACAACCGAGTCACATCGTCTACTACTACGTCTTCCCAACCCTCTTCAATTAATGCCATCCAATCTGATAACCCCAAAGGGAATCAAAACTCCAATGGGAAAATGAAAGGACGAGGTAAGAAAAACAATCAAGATGGGAAGACTGACACAAATAAATCCGGCAATAATGCTGGTGGGGGTAGAAATGAGTCTAAAAAGAAAGTCAAGTTTCCATGCAAGTTGTGTAGTGGAGACCATTTAACTCATCTCTGCTCGAAGATTCAGGACGATCAGTGCTTGTTAGGGCAGCAAGGGGGTTCTAGTTCTCAAGCTGTTTTAACCAACCCTTTTCCCCAAGGGCAGCAATTGCTTTCTGGCACGAGTTCAAATCCTGGTACCTCCTCAGGGGGCAGTCAGGAAGGGGAAAAATCATCGAATGTTTTCATGATGGGTTCTAATGTACATGTGGCTACTCGGTCACGTGATTACGGTGAAGCAGAAACTTCCAAGGATAAAACTGCTCCCAGAAATACCGACCTTCATATTGAGCAACCCCCTGTTGAGACTATACCACGGATACCGAAAGGTTCCGCTAAATGCGCGACTATCAATCCTAATGCTAGGGTTGCCCAGAATTATTCCATTGTGGAGGATCTGGCCCAAAGTCCATGCACCATGTCTGCTTTAGAGGTTCTCTAGTCATGTCTAGCTCAGCGAAGTGCTTTACTCTCGGAAATTGGGGCAGTTGATCCAACCAATTCTTTAGTTCTGACTTTTGACATGTTAAATTTCAAAAAGAGACTCCCTCATGACATGGCTTTCCAGATAAAGTCTACATATCGAAAGATTAATATTTTTCACACTATTATTGATGAGGGAGCTTCCACATGCGTCATGTCAATGTCTTGATGGAAGGCCATTGGATCTCCTTCAGTTGTTCCTTCACCCACCCTTTTGACTACGTTTGATGGGCATTCTCACAAGCCACATGGGATTATCCCAGCCTTTCCTATATGTGTTGGAGGAAAGGTCGTCAATGTTGAAGTAGATTTCATAGATGCTAACCTAGACTATAACCTCCTCTTAGGAAGGAATTAGGTATACGAGATGGATGCCGTTGTTTCTACTCTATTTCATGTCATCTTCTTTCCTCATGAAGGGAAAATCGTTAAGGTAGATCAGTTGGATTATTTTCTAGATGATCCTCAAGAAACTTCTGACTCTAATATCCCCTTAGTGGATAACCCTCACCCGCCTACTGAAAATCTAGGAGTTGGGATGTATTCCTCATTTATGGGTACCTTTGAGTTTCCCTCTCCTATCGCTCGAATCAATTTTGTTTCATCATCCAAGGAGTCTCCTCAAGAAGGGTTCTTTCGAACTCATTATTTTTCAGACC
Source organism: Pinus taeda (assembly GCA_000404065.3). Lineage (NCBI taxonomy): Eukaryota > Viridiplantae > Streptophyta > Pinopsida > Pinales > Pinaceae > Pinus > Pinus taeda. The sequence goes on along the minus strand of APFE031553954.1, from coordinate 20,869 downwards.
CTTGGACCTTGCCTTCACCTACGACCACATTAGCTGAACGACAAGTAAATGGAATGGCATCCTCTATGTATGCAGCTGAGCTTAGATATCAGTTTATAGTCAACTCCGCAGATGACCACTCTACTCCTTCTGAAGAGGATTTTGAGGGTTATGTGGCCCCAACTTGGGCCTTTGATTCCACCTCTGCCTTGGACTGCTTAGATACAGTTTTACCTTCTGAAGAAGCAATCCTTGAAGTCATGATGGGTGTAGATCGACCTTGTGAAGACTTACACCATCATTCATATTTCCTTCCTCCATTGCGGGAAGTGGAAGCTAAGTTATCCAAGCTATTCACAAGCGATGTTTGTAAGATATCGAATCCTTTGGCTCCAGCACACTTTCGTGCCGAAGGTAATATGTCGGTGATCTCAGAAACGATGTCTATAAACATCTCTAGGGACCCTAACGTGATTGAGAATCTCTTCATCGGAATTGAATCTTCCCCTGAAGAGGTGCAAATTTACATCGACCTTTTCAAAGAATTTCGAGATTTCTTTGCTTGGTCTTATGAGGAAATGCCTAGAATTGATCCTTCTATAGTTCAGCATGAGATCAAGATATATGCAAACGCTAAGCCGGTTCATCAAAGGTTTCGACCGGTTAATCCTAGGAAAGCGGCAGCCATTAAAGCCGAAGTAGAGAAGCTACTCAAGGCGGGTTTTATATACCCTATTCCTCTTACCAATAGGGTTTCTAACCCAGTCCCTGTAGATAGAAAGCAAGGAACAATCCGAGTATGCATCGAATTTAGGGACTTAAACAAAGCTTATCTGAAAGATAATTACCCCACGCCATTCATTGATCAGATTATTGACGAGTGTGCGGGTAATGATATTTTTTCCTTCATGGACAATTTTTCTGGTTATAATCAAATTTCTATTCGTCCTGAAGATCAACATAAGATGACTTTTATATGTCCCTGGGGTACCTTTGCATGCAGAAAGATGTCATTTGGTCTCAAAAATGTTGGAGTCACGTTCTAGCGGGCCATGTCATATGCTTTCCATGACATCAAACATATCATCGAAGCATACTTGGATGATTTCACTGCTCGTTCTCGAAAAGGAACTGATCATCCTAGTCACCTTCAAATGGATTTTGAGCGATGTCGTTTTTATAAAATCTGGTTGAATCCAAACAAGTGCGTTTTCGTAGTTACATCTGGTCAGTTGTTAGGGTTCATCATGTCAAATGAAGGGATTAGAGTCGATCCCTTCAAGGTAGAGGCAATAGTCCAGTTGCCTCCCCCATCCTCCATTCGACAACTTCAAAGTCTTCAAGGGAAGGCTAATTTCTTAAGACAATTTATAGCGAACTATGCCAAGATCACTAAAGGGTTTATGTGTTTTCTCCGCAAAAGGGTTCCATTCGTATGGGATGACTTTGCGCAGTGGTCATTTGATGCTTTGAAAAAGACATTAGTCTTTGCCCCAGTTTTGAGTCCACCAGATTATGGTAGGGACTTCCTCTTATATCTCCCTGCAGCAAAATCAACCATTGGTATGGTTCTCGTTCAGGAAGATGATGCTCTCATAGAGCACATGATTTATTACTTGAGCTGAGGCTTGATAGGTCCTAAACTTCGCTATTCTTCGGTTGAGAAGTTGGCCTTGGCAGCTGTCCATGCTGTCTAGCGGCTCCGTCATTATATCCTGCTACGCAAAACTTTTGTCTTGGAATCAGTCAATCCGTTTCAATTTGTCCTCAGTAGGCGAGTGATTGGGGGAAAATATAATTGAATTGTCATTCTACAAGAATTTGATCTCAAGTTCTTGTCTGCTAAGTCCAAGAAATCTATGGTTTTTTCCAAGCTAATTTCCGAGCTGCCTTGTGGAGAGGATATTGTTTATGAGTAAAGTTTTCCTGACGAACATTTATTCCTCATCTCTTCACTCGACCTTTGGTATGGAGATATCATTGTTTATCTCCAGACTTCGAAGTTTCCCTCTACTTTCTCTAAGGATGAACGTCGTAAATTACGTCACCTCGCTAAAAATTACGTCATTATTGGTGATACATTATATCGTTGAGGGGTTGATTCAATCCTTCGGCACTATTTAGCCTTAGAGGAGGTAGAGTCTGTGCTAAATGATTGCCACAGCGGAGCTTGTGGTGGTCATCTATCAGGGCTTGCTACAACCTAGCGTATCTTGCGTGTCGGCTATTTTTGGCCTTCGTTTTCAAAGATTGTGTTGAAGCGGTTAAACGCTGTCACCCGTGCCAAGTTTATACATGGAAGATGCGAGCACATCCAGCTCCTCTTTTTCTCCTTGTCACTGTTTGTCCCTTTACTAAGTGGGGTATTGATTTTATGACTTGTCATCCGCCTTCAGCAGCAAATCACAAGTATATTATCGTGGCCGTCGACTACTTCATGAAGTGGGCCGAGGCCATGATCACTTATAAGAAGGATAATGAGACGGTAGCATTGTTCCTTTTTAATCAGATTATCTCAAGGTTCGGTATCCCAAGAGAGATTGTCACTGACCATGGCAGCCATTTCCAGAATCAACTAATGTCTGAATTGGCTCTCAAGCTAGGTTTCTGGCAGGACCATTCGTCTCCTTATTATCCTCAGGCGAATGGATAGGTCGAGGCAGTAAACAGAACTCTTAAGATGATCCTGCAAAGGATAATTGATAAAAATAGATCCAATTGGCATCTTATGTTGTATCCAGCTATATGGGCATACCGAACTTCTATCAAGACTACTACACGTTTTACACCTTTTCAGTTAGTTTATGGATTGGAATCTATCTTTCTTGTTGAATGTGAAATTCTATCTCTTAAGTTAGCTATTGAGCTCCTCCCTGAGACCTCTGGTCTCGAAAAGCGCCTCCTTCACTTGGAACATCTCGATGAGCAGTGTCGAGATGCAGCCACAGTAAATGAGGCTCATAAGAAAAGGGTTAAAACCCAGTATGACAAAGTTGTCCATCCTCGTGTCTTTTCTGAAGGTGACCTCGTCTTGGTCTATGACCAAGATAAGGACACCTTGGGGACAGGAAAATTAAAACCTATGTGGTACAGTCCCTTCATAATTAAACGAGTTTTAACAAAATGGTCGTATGAGTTAATCGATTTTGAAGGAAACAAATTGGCAGAACCCCAAAACAGGCTCTACCTTAAGAAGTGCTTTGCTTAAGTAGTAGCTAGGCAATGGATTCTTTGTACATTATGTATATTTGTACAAATTTTGTCGAGAGTTTGTGATATCAACACTTTTTGGTCTGCTTTGGTAGGTGTTGAGGGATGACTTGGTCTATTTTGGATTTGCCAATGGTGCTAGTCGGCACACTCGGAATCTCGCTTCCGCAGCTTGGGTACTGTATTATCCAACTGGTCAATTGATGGTATCAAGGGGAGTATGCATCGGTCCTGCTTCAAACAATATGGCTGAGTATACTTCCATCATTAATTTGCTATCTGAGGCAATTTCACATGAAATCGACTCATTCGTAGTTTATCTTGATTCACAATTGATAGTGTCACAATTAAATAACATTTATCAAGTAAGGGATCCATGTTTATATTGCCATTATTTAAGGGTGAGGTTGTTGCAAAGATCATTTACTTATATTAATTATTTGCATATTCCAAGATCTCATAATTGGTTAGCTGATTCTATCGCTAATCAAGCATTAGATTGGCACATCAATCATTCATCACAATAAATTAAGTATCAAAAAGTCAAACTGTATATATATATCATAAAGAACCTCGAGTGTACATAAGTCTGTTCAAAAAATATACAAAATTGGGACTCAAATGCCCATAATCATGTCCACTATGTCTAATTCCCCAGCTCAGGATGAGTAGCTAAGTAGGCAACTACTGCATTGGCTACATGCCTAAAAGTGCAGACCCAGTCACGTGGCATGCTAACCACATGACGCTGCATCTCTATAGGAAGGTCTTCTATTGCCACCATCGGCACTCGGTGGGTCAGCCTCACCAAATGCCGCTAAACTATGTGTAGAGTTCGTTCCATGGCTGCAGCCGCCTCTTTGGCCCCTTGGCCACGACGCTTGTGCCGTGGGAACTCATCTGGTCGTATAGGCCCAATATTTGGAACATGATCATTATATTAGTCATTTGAATCCTATCAAAAATATTTTCAAAGTTCATTATTATATTTGAAAAATAAAAAAAAAAAATCATAAAATTAAGAATCACTTACTAATGTCGCCCCATGCTGCGGTCGGTGGTAATGCTAGATCGAGATCTCCTCGGAAATCCAACCTGGCATAGGGGTAGTCATCAATGGCGATGATTTGTTGATCCCACCAGGAAAATAAATCATCGTCGAAAGTAGTCTGTGGGACCTCCCCACCTCCCAGACGTTTCATCAAGTCGGCCCACCTTCCCATTCGAGGATCTCGCTGGGCGCTGATTGAAACTGGTACTCTGGGACGAAGTGCAGGGACTCTATCAAAGAAGAAAGAAAATAAAATTGTCCCATAACCGAAGTTTTTGTTCTGTCCTCTCTTGATAGAAGTGAGTTGGCTTTTCATGATAGCCAAAAGAGGAGTACACCAATCAAACACTATGGTCAGACAGTCAACCGCCACGCTCATGTTGAGCCATGATGCCTGATGCAGGGAAGCGGATCCGTTCACTTGAGCTATGATGAACAGGATTATTCTCAGCGGTAGACTCGCCACATGTGTGATGGAAATTTGACTTCCGACTTTCTTCGGATGTCTCGGGCAATATATCTGTACGTAGTCCTCTATGGAGAGACTGCTCTGTGTTCTCCCCCAGGAATGTACTACCTCTCCCCTTCGGGAAAGGCCTGTAATGAAATAGATATCTTCCACTTCTATCCTGAGTGGTATCTGAATGATCATAAAAGCATCCTCCTCGATTTTCCAGTAATCAAGAAGCATCTCGAGCAGACGTGTGTTTGCTTTCATATTTGGTAATTTGAAGAAATTAAGAAAACCGCATCCCCGTAATGCATCCAAAGCCTCTGGACTGTTCATAACTTCTTCATCTACTGTGGTATGCTCTCTTTCTTGCCAGGTGATTGTCATCCTGAAAGAAAAATCAATTTCAACTGTTAGTTTTTTTGTCTGAAATGTCTGCGGCATATACGCGGGTCCCCTTTACACACAGTCGCGTGTAGGGCCCACGTGTACGCGAGTTGCATATTACCAACCCGTGTATACGCCGCGGAGAAAATTTTGGCAGGAAACTCAATGGTGAAACATTAATTAGAACTTCTAAAAACAATCACAATCAATTACAAGTTAAGAATGAGGGTTACCTGGAGATTTTTGAGGAATTTGAACGGTTGAATTTGGCGTACGGGAAGTTAGCTCCTTTTTCTCCAATTCTTTGCTCTCAAACTCAAATGGTGAAAATGGTGAGTCCAAAATCCTTTTTAGAAGCTTTGAAAATGTCAAATTTTTTCAAAAATTGATTTTGTTTGGTCTCATGTAACTTTTAACTTGGGAGCTTGGAATGTCGATAATGGTTTGATTTTCAGGACATTTTGGACGTTTTCAACTGTTTCGAGACGGTTCCATGACTACTGACCTGTCATGGCAGGTATCGTTTTCTCACTGGCATATAGGTTAGGGAAGCCATTTTTTCCGTTGCATCATGCATACTAGCCTCCATTTGTCGATACACTTGCCATAGGGTCGATCCCATCATGTTATGGTTTCCAAACCATCTTCACTCGTCAATTCTTTAAATCATGACGTGATGGTAGAGCCATCCTTTACATGGGCATCCTAGTTAGCACCTCATTGACGTTTGTTGCCCATGCTGCTCTGATTTGAGTAGGCTCGGGAGTCCTCTATAGTCTCACCATGACTTATACGATGAAAACTCATTCTGCTTTGCTTCTTCGTTTTGTTCTGGCCTTATACCCTAGAGGCTTCTTTCTGTTGAGTTGTACTACTGCATTGAATTTTGACTATCTTTACCTTTTGGCCTTAAGCCGGCTTCACTTGGACTCGTGTTTAAGCCAAATTTTGACCATGAAGACTGCAAAATCAAACTTGCATACCTTTGACCTCTTCAGCTTGACACATCTTGACCCATGGAAGGAACACACCTTTGAGTGTCTCTGGCCAGTTTTTGCCTCCCTGCATTAAGCATAGGAATGTTCCAATCCCAGGAACTAGATCATCTGCTTTGCTGACACTCGTTCTTTCCACTGTACTATAGCATTATTTTATTCTTTTTCCATCTTTAAAGAAAAACACCAAAAAAATTATATATTTCAAAAAAGAGCGGGAACGGGACAGTATTTCCATTTATTGATGGCAGTTAGAGTCTACGTGTCGCCCTTGAACAAAGCACTCAAAGCAAAGTCTCCTCCACTTGGGTGGGATTTAGTTTGACTTAGGTATGCGTTAACCTTGTTATTGAGTCAGTTCTCCCTTGATTGGTTATCTCTTCCAATCATATGGAGGGTTCGTTTGTGCCTCTTGCGCAACGAGCTTATACAGAGTCATCATATCCTACCACATAGTCACATTGAGTCGTGTTTTTGTTCAAGGGAAGTTAGCCTGAGTTGGCCTCTCTATGGTGTCTCTTGACTTATTTTTTAGTCGGCCATCCCTGGCTATCAGTACTATGTCTATCATCACATCAGTTATATTGGTCCTTTACTCATGCCGGTTTGAGAAGATCTCCATTGACTTCTTGCTAGCGGGTCTTGTCCTTATTGACGACGACATCTTGCTCTGATGATAGGCCTAGAGTTGCACCCTGGCCCTATTTTCATTATTGATAGGTCACCTTGTGCTCAGCATCAATCAGTATCATGGGTCTTTGATTGAGTGGTTTCCCTTGTGTTCGACATCAGCTTACATTATCACACATTGGGGTTCATTCTTTACCTTGGTTTCCATTTGACCCTATTGGTGGATACCTTGCCTTTGTGTCGGCTTTCATTATTGGTTGGTTCAGAGGGTTTCTTCCCTGCGCTAGCCACATCTTGTGTACGCCAGAAATGTACTTCGGTTGGGTTACTACATATTTTTCGACCGATTCCTTCCACATTATTGGCCTACAGGTTACACTCGCACTAGATTGATGGAGGATGCCTTAATTCCTTCCTTCTAGCAGATCTTTCCCTATCGACTTTGACTCATTGCTCTGGGAAAGAGATCTAGACTTCATTTGGCAATACCTTGGGGTTTGCATTCATTAGTGGTAGATCCTTCGCTATCGACAGTGGGAAAGCGTCATTGTCTCCTGATCAATAGATTGTTATGGGTGTTCGACTCCAGCTCATTTATTCACACTTGTTGGATTGTAGTGGGTACCTTGATGCTCAATATCATTATTGGTGAGTAGTCTCACATTTTTTAATGGTATACATCAATGACCAGTAATCAAACGATTTCTCACATGGTTGACTTTAGATCATTTATTCCCATGTTGTAGAAATGTACCACAGTGGTCGGTGAAGACCTAAGGTTGTATCAGCATTCATTGGTTCACATGACAGTTGCTCCTATTGATGCTAGTATATACCACTTCACCTTATATGTTGCAGTCATTCATGGTGACATTTTATATGCTGGCACCTGAGTCTGCAGTGTAGTACCATCTTATTCCACATGTTCAGCTGGTACCTTTTCGGGATCAGTCTTTGATATCAGTGATTCGCTTCATCTTTCAGCATCATTGACATTCTTATATGTGACTTTCAGACACGTACTTGTTCGATCATGATCATATGATCCATTATGTATTTTCCAGTCATTTATACTTGTATACTTGGTGGATCACTTGTACTTGATATGCGGACATGCTGTATTTTCTATAAGCATGGGTATGCCCGCCTCAGACAGTGTTTCTTTCTGATCTCCTTTTGTGGCTTGGCAGTCTGGATTCTAGTGCAGTCCTTCTCAGTCTTCGACAAATTTCCTTTCCATGAACTTTATTAATACATTTCGGCCATCATGTACCCCTTTTGACCTCATATATTAGGGGGCATCTGTTATAGCTCCAAATTTCACTCTTAAGGTTTGTGAAGCTCCACTCATGGCCTAGGGCAACGCATCCTTCTAGATCTGGTCCCAAATCTCAAAAAGCAGTGTTTTTTCCCTATACGCAACATTGCCCTGAGCTAAACATGTGTATATGCGGGTCTGTCTATACCCAACCCGCACATATGTATAAAAACACTTAAAAAATAAAAATCTCCTTAATTTCGGGTGGATATCACGGGTTTTACCTGTTGATCAACTGTTAGTGCCCGTGGCCCAACTGTTCCCAACGAATTCCCAACTAAAAAGCTACTTTGGGAGAAGTATAAAAAGGCTTCTATGGGAAGGCCAAGGGGGGGGGGAGAGAAGAGAGAGAAATATTATTATGCTGAGATTTCCCTGATTAGGTCTGAAGATCCTTGTGCCTACTGCACTTCCCCCATTCTATAGGAAACCCTTGTTTGCTTGTGTGTGTTGATGATTTCATACTACTTGAGAGATCATGGGGTAAGTCATGGAAGGAGTTTGTTAAAGGCTTGAGACTAGACGAATCTAGGAGACGGTTCCGCTTGGAGTCTGCGAAAGGATGAATCAGGTGAAATTGTTCCTCTTCTGTACTTTCTTTCTCTATAATAACAAAAACACATGTCTTTGTTCCTGATATAGATCTTCTTCATGTTATGATTCATATGTGATCGGTTGTTTAATTGCATAACTAACTACCTTTCCTTATAATATGAAGTTGGTTTCTTTATGACATTTAGTCCATATACTGCTACACTCTCTTGAATTGTTGGTTTTGCAGGTCAAAGGAGCAAAGGAACTCAAAGAAGGGTTTGGACCCTTGGAGGCTCTTCTCAAACGTAGGACCTGTTGATGCCTCGAAAATCGCTGCAACAACATTGGGGGATAACCACCCGGTCCGGACCTTAAAAGCAACTCCTTTTCCGTTTGGTGTGGTGGCTCCGACTGTTCATCTAGGTCCAGTTACCTTCTCCCTATTGCTATTGGTTTATAATGTATCTTTAACTAGCAATAGACAGGGACATCAGATCACTTCTTCTTGCTGATCAGGCAAGACAATGACCCTTAAGCTGATTTGGGTTCAGCCAAGCCACAACTAAAGTTTTGCCTCTTTGAGGAGAGGACTTAACAGAATGTATAATTTGCTCTAAATGCAAACTTATTCTATGATGCAAGCAAAAAAAACTAATCTAAATCCTATCTTAATTAGGCAGATATAGATCTAACCCAACTAAGAGCAAGATAATTAAAATATTGGGATCTAAACATGTCTTGTTTATAATGAATATCAAGTTAATGAAGTAGTTCAATTAACTGATATTATGGTTACCAAAACATATTCTATTGAGACCTTAAAACTGAAATAATAAACCAACAACATTCAGGAAGTAATTCACAAAATGATATTGATTATCAAATCAATAAATCCAATAATTGAATAATGATATGTGGAAATAGTTCACAACATATTATCATTCAATAAAATCAGTTTCATAAGACAAATTTCAGAGTAATTAGTTACTCAAAAATGAGAAATTAATCCATAAAAAACAGAGATACATAATAACAAGATTGTGACAAATTACCCAAATTGACAATAGTGCACAAACATGAATAAAATGACACATTCCTATCATCATAAAATTAAAACTGATATTTGAAACAATAATATTAGAAATACCAATTTATTGCATCTATTCCTCTGTTCTTGATCTCCAACAACCCTTTACATTGCTTGAACTTCTGCCTTTAAAACTAGAGCCACAATAGTGCAAGCTTTGTTCTTCATGCATAATTCAATATACAAAGGGAAAATCCTCAATAATCCCCAGATCTGAGATTTTCACTCCTCCCTCCTACAACTCTAAATTCCAATTACAATAGTGCTTTTAGAAGCTCTAAAATTGCAGAGGAGAGCAGCCCCTATTCCATTCTGCAATCTGTTATTTATAGTATTTGTAAAAGAATGTTTAGAGAGGAGAGTTTGTTCAAGAGAATTCTGCTAAATCCCATTTTACTTGCTCCTAATTCTGATCTTCAATTGCTGGAGCATTCTCATTGCTTGAAATCCTTTTCTCCATATCTTTTCCACTGTTTTCCTGCAAAAGAAATCAAAATAAATTAAAATGCAATCAAAATATCATTTCTGGCAATTAAATCAAACCCAATCAAATTCTATTTAAATAAATAATTGAAAATAAAATATAAGCTTTGTATTGAGGCTTGGAATGGTTTGATTGGTAAATGATATTATTGATCAATGGATCTGCAATTAGAAGAGGCTTTGGACAAATGAAATTGGAAACAATAACTCAGAAAATTGATTTTGTTTTTAGAATTCGGAGCCTGATCTTCTGCCTGATTTTTGGCCCAATAAATGATCAAATCTGTTGGTGAAACCTCCTTCAAAATGTTCTGCTTGATTTTCTCTTTCCAACGAGCTGTCCTGGGCTCATTTGGCCAAGTAGAACTCAAGTTATGAGCTTCCAAAGTTGATGGGTCAAATCTGATATAAATCTGGAAATTCTGTTGCTAGGCTAAAAATCAGAATTTAAATTAAAAATTAAATCCTAAATTAGACCCTAATTAATTCTAATTTAATTGCTAATCATGAACTAACTAATGAATATCTAATTAACTATTTATAAACAAATTAAATCTAATTAAAAACTAATTCGGAATAATATTTAAATCTAAGTTAATAATTAATTAACCGTTATAAATTAATTAACCTGGAACTATTAATTAATAATATATATTAATTAAATAATATAATATATTATATATTACCTATTATTTAAAATATATATAATATATATTACTTTAATATAAATTAATATATTATATAATACAACTTAACATAATACTAACCTACATTAAAATAATACTAACCTATCTTACTATCAACCTACACTATACGTATTACACTAACCTTTTAAAAACATACATTACCTTTTTTTTAAAAAATATATTAACTAATATACATTACCCTGACTAATATATTTTTAAAACTACCCATCTTATCATACGCCACTCCTTTATTAACTCCACCCATTTGTTAATATATTTTAACATATCAAATTAAACCTATCATACCATTCGTTAAAATATGAACCGTTTAAAAAACCTGAATGGAGTTAATAGCATTGAAGTCAATGATTTGACTTATCGCATCGGAGGAGGAGTGGTGTTGGGGTATATAACTTATACCAAATAAAATTCCCGATGCGATTGAAACGATTAATGCTCCATTGGTTATCGGCGATCGGAGGTATGAAGGCTTATCGGCATTTCGCATTGGGAGGATGGAGGGGTTTTTAATTTGTAACATATAAAATTTCCCGATGCGATATCGCATAAACTCCCGATGCGATATATATATTATTTTTTATTTGTTTTAAATTTTAATTTAATTAAAAAATTAATTAATAATATATATAATTAATTTAATTAATTTTAAAATTTAATTTTAAATTTAAATTTTTATTTTTTTGTTTTGTTTTTATGAAGATAAGTTGTTAAACTATAACTACAGCCATTTGAACGTTTGGTTTTTTCAAGATTAAGATTTGATTGGAAAATTGTAGTGAATTTCTTAAGTCCCGACGCTTGATTATTTGGCTGGATAATGAAAAATGTTAGTAAAACCCTCTACGAGTCAATATCTAAACTGAATGCGTTATTGGACTATTTTTAACCTAGGCTAGCTAAATAATCAGATTTTTCAAAGGAGTGCCATTTTCCAACCAGTTGACCAAATGAGGCGAAACAAGCGTCAATGGGAAGCTTGTAAAAAATCGATTCTAACAAAGCAATCAAAACAAGAATCCAAAGAAAACTAAAAATTAACGAAAACGTAGGGCAATCAACTAAAATAAAAATCCAAAAGGGTGTTTAGCCAAATTTTTATAGAAAGGGTCCCCATTATTTGAAGTAAACACATCAATAATGGGGGGTTGTGTTTTTACCACAACAATGTGATAAGGGTTATTGTCACTTATTTTAATATTGACATGGGCAATGTGTAGTATTTCTGTATATGGTTGGCATACTTTCTCATGAATACGTCAGTCAAGCCTTAGGTGGAAAAGCCAGTTATTGTAAAATATTATGTAAAATGCTCATATCATCCTAGATCTCTGGTCTTATCTAGATCTTTCAAGTTGGCCTGCTGACATTGTGGTCGGATTTGGTGGTGCATTCTAGTTTCTTGGTGCTGTTGGTGTTGCTAATTGGCCTGGCTATGATCTTGTTAAGATTGTTTGGGTGGTTTTTTTCTTTTCAAGTTGATATGATACTAGTTTTCAGTTCATTTCGTGTGGTTATGTTGGCATATTTTTTCAGTGAGTTATAGTTTTGGGTTTTTGTGATGGAGGGTATGGCGGGTACAACTTATCAGTAGTTTGGATTATGATTGGTACTTGATTAGATTATGATTATGTTACCAGTGTAATTGAGAGTATAATAATTTTTGTTAACATTTGTTAGCAGTTGTTAGCAATATAATACATTTAACATGTTAGCAGTATAATACATTTAAATTGTTAGCAGTTGTCAACACTATAATACGTTTAAATTGTTAGCAGTAAGATGTTGTTAGCTTGTTTATTTGTTTGTTAGATTTAAATTTAAAAACTACCTAAATACATGCAATTTTCTTCACTGTCTTTAGTCCCTTCCTCCCTCCTTTCAAATCGGGTAATGTCGTCTCTCCCCTAATGGTTTAAATTCTTGCCCTGTGAGTTGTATATTTGTGGTGCCAGAGAAAGGTTTGGGAGTCTCTCTATTTTTTCATGGCCAAAAAATTATGTGACAAGGAGATATAACCACCATATGTGATTACAACAAAGAAAAGTGCTTGCAAATTCATCGGAGAAGGTGCTTACAGTTAGCTTTAGGGCTTTAGATTTTAGTATTTTACCTTATTTCCCCATAAAGGTAAACTTAATGCATCCACACATGCTTGTATTTTGTTGTATGGAACTGGGTGATTCAAACTAGGAAATATGGTTAGCAATAAGATGCCTAAAAATGTTGTTGTTACTGACTCCTAACAAAACCATAAACTAAAGCTTCCAAGGAAAACATTAAACTAAATGATTCAATGCTTTAGAGTTAGTGATTTTATCTAAATGAAAGAGAAGAATTTGATGATTGAAAAAAGAATAAAAATCTCACATCGAAATAAAAATAATTTTCAGATTGGAATTCAAATTCAAATTCAACAGAGTTCAGATTATTGAATTTAGTTTATCTAGCTTTGATTAAATTATCCCAATAGAGCTCAATTACCTACAGATCATATTATCCCAACAAAGTTCAAATTCTTGAATTTAGTTCATCTACCTTTGTTCCTTGATCATCACAATGACCTGTTGGACATTAGATAAACCGACACCCCTTGTGTGTTTCACGAAATGGACTAACCGCCTCTCGTGGATCCTTATCTCTAGTGATGTGATCGTTGACTAACACCTGCCGGTTTTGGTCTAACGAAAATTGTGATTCCCAACAAGTGGTATCAGAGCATAGGTTACGAGTTCGATGCGCACTTGGCTTGCTTTGGCGGGGAGATTGTTGGACATTGGATAAACCAACACTCCCTACGTGTTTCGTGACATAGACTAACCACCTCTCATGGATCCTTATCTCTAGCGATGCGATAGTTGACTAACACCTGCGGGTTTTGGTCTAACGACAATCGTGATTCCCAATGTGACCATTAACAAACATTCTCAAATCAATTAAAACTATATCTAACTGTGTAGAAGAGAATGGTATTTTTTATCATTTGCAATACTCAATCTAATGAACTAGATAATCCTTAAATGTGTAGAAGTGTTTCTTATACTATTAAACCAATCAACATATTTCATCCTTACAAAATTTACATTGCGATGTGGTTACAAAAATTATGTCATGCCACCCCTATGTTTGATGGCCTCCATTTCCTAAATTTCCCAAAATTGTTGAGTTGCCTGCCTGACCCAAGTATTGTGGACTACCCAAGATTGGTTGATTAGAATGTGTCTGAATGTTCCCATAAGCTTGACTCCAATTTACTCCTTGTAGCCATGGAGGTACTAAGTAGCCCAAGTGTCCACTTGTGTTACTAACCCCAACACTGAGTGCAGGTGTCATATAAACACAGTTAGGATTTAAACCTGCACTGGTAGGTGTATAAGAGGTGGGCATAACCCTTGGATGATAGCAAGGGACTATGATGTTAATCAAGTCTTAGTATGATGGTGTGTGCTCTGCAATGTGGTACAACATGTTGGGCATCATCCTATTTGCCTCAAATTGGCTTGGACCATAGTCTTCCCCGCTTTTCACCCCTCCTCCTTTTTCCAACACCTGTTGAACCTTTCTTGCCTCCCTCTCTTGCCTTGCTAATTGTTTTTGATGTTCCTTATCTTCTCTTGTTTTTTGTCTTTCCAGCCTTTCCTTTGCTCGAACTTATGCTACTGCAATCCTTGCAACTCTCTTTTCCTTGGCTAAATCCTCCTTTCTCTTTTTAGATTCCTAAATTTCGTTTTTTTTACATTCAGACTCAAACAATAACTTCATATAATCCTCATATGTGAGCAACTATGAACTCCTCCCCAAACGAAGAGAATATGATGTTGAGTTCCTTGATGAGGCCTCCACTCTCTCTACTAGTATCTTTAGGAATGCACCAAGTATTTTTTGCTTTGATGTCCCATGCTCCTCAGGAACTAACACTTGGATTTCAACCTCTAGGATAACTTATTGGCCCCCATTTTTGTCTTCTTCAGGTACTTCATGCTGAATAGGCTCCTCTTCTAGTGATCCATTGTCCAAAAAGTAATGAACAATTTTGATGTTCATTTCTAATGGTTGTGAAGGTATGCCCATGCTTTCCTTATTGGTAGTAGACACATTATGTGTGTTGATATGCATCATGGCCTCTCCCAACCATGATGGTGGGCTTACTTGGGTTGGCATGTTTAATTTCTCATTGTTTAATCATGTTGCATTATCATTTGAAATCAAGTTTGCATTTTCATTCACTTGATCAACTGCCTCATATGGAATATCAAATGAAGAATTGGTCGATGGTTCAATGGGTATGACAACCTCCATGATATTTACAATTGGTTCATGATTGAAATGTGTCTCACTCACATGTTCATCATCATCACCATAGAAGTTCCCTTCAAAAAGGGACAGTATACCTTCAGCAACATCAACATCTTCTTTACCATCAACATGGTCTTGTAAGTTCTCTACTTCTTGACCTTCCACATCAAATGCTTGCCTATAACCAGTATCACGCATAAGAGCATCAACATTAAGTAGCCATATACTAGTCCTCCTAAATCCAGCCTTGATATTAGAAGGTGTGAGAGCCCTTTTAAATTATTTACTTGCAATCTTAGTTAGCTCAAACCTATTTACTTCCACCCCTGGATTCTTTGCCATCCACGAAGCTCACTCGACCCTGAAATAGTTCTTGAAAGGCCCAAACACACTGTGAATCAAGGGATTACAATCTATGAGTGGTATAAGCTAACAATGTTAATAGGTCAATGCCCAAATGGTTGGCCTCCTCAATTGTCTGCACAACCATGTGGCTTCCATGGCCATCTAAAATTAGTAGGTGTCTATTTTCAAACGAGACACTACCTGGTACAAATGCAGCAAAGTGACAAAGCCAATTCAAGAATAGTTCCTTTGTCATCCATGCATGGGGATGTGCAACCATCCATGCCCCTGGTTCACAATTATGTATATAGTTTTTTAGTTGTATTTTACCTTTGAATAGATAAAATCCTACGATTGAAGAACCAATTTCATTGACACAACAAAGAATAGTGATCCACTCCTTGCTCTTAGGAAAAATCTTAGGGACATTTCTGCTTCCTCTCTGGCAACTACTCACATACCAAAATTCCTTCCTTCCTGTAAGAATGTTTCATCATAGTTCCATATATGGTATGGGGCATATGAGTGTTGCTTATATCCAGCAGAAAGAGTGTTATTGAACTTGGACACAATTGTAGATATACATTTAAAGCCCTGTCTCTGTCAAGGCCCTCAGTTATACTTAGCACAAGGCCTGGATGCCTTTTTTTAAACCCACTCCACCATGATTTACTAGGAAACCCATCTTTGAATGGGTTTGGCCTCCCCTAACAGATTTGAGCCATGGTGGATTTAAGTTGTGTAAGCTCTAACCCATGTCCTAATTGGCCATCTCCTTACACCACTCAACGACCTCTTCCTCCTCCTATTTAGTCATAACTCTAACAAGCCCTCTACACTTTGTATTAGTCAACCCATTTATGCAATAATGTATGTTAGAGGTAGCAATACCATGTTGTTTTGTAGAGGCACAGATTGAATATCCCTTAAACTCGTTGTCATCAATTTCAACTAGCATGTCTTTCTTTGTCCAGTGTCTGATGGCACTGATTTTCTTTGCTGAACTTGTAGTTGAAATTTCTAAGTCCGACACATCAGAAATCCCTACTGCATTATCCGGTTTATTATCTCCTACATGTTCTCTCCATTAACAAGCTATTTATAAATATAAATACCGAAATAAACACAAATGAAGCCTCAACAAATATACAGATCAACAACTGAAATAACTAAGACAATCACACAAGGGATACCGTTAGTTTTGGACAATCATCCCTCGAAAAACCCAATGCAGGAAAACCGGTACAACAAATATGAGGGTTTATTTATTATTCAGTTTCTAAATAACACTAAGGTGCCATCAATGGCTCACCCTTCAGAGAATTTCCTTGGCATAAGTACCTCTCCTCGAAGACACATATTCCAGCTGATCAACAACCCGATGATTGATCCCACAACAACTTTGATAGTTCCTTAGCTAGAAAGCGAAAGCTTATCCAAGCATCTCTCTAGAACTGCGTCATCATCCAGGGACTGTGTCACCATTTTTTTGCTTTGCATCTGCCTCTCGGATCCCAGTCTACCCATGAAAAATCTCTCAGTTCTGCCTCTTCAGCCCAACGTCAGCTCTGCTAGCCTCTGCACAGCCTCTACTGCCTCTGCGTCAGCCTCTTGGCCCTCTACATCTTCTACGCTGGCCCACTTAACCCTTGCATTAGTGCTGGTTGCATCTGCGTCAACTTTCCAAGGCTTTGTGTTCTCTCTGACACTCTCTCTGCCTCTCTGATATGTATTCTCAACCTTCTGTCAAACTGCTCCTCGCTGCAAGAGATCACTAACTTGATGTCTCAGCAAATCCTGCCCCATAAAATCAAATTCTTGATCAACTTGGTGTATCTCCAATTGACCCTCAAGCCTCCTATTATACTTTTCCCATTGACGATTCAACGACCAAGATTAAGTCCCTAATCAACGACTAATATTAGATTTGGCTTGATCCTCATTATTTAGGACTTTCTCACCTATATTATATTAATACACATTAATACTTTAATTTTCCTATGTTTAGACTTAGGGTTAAATTAAAAATATTAATTATTTTAATATCTCTCCATCCAGGTGGAATTTCCCCAAACGATTTATGGGTCTTGGAGATCTCATGTGCCTTAGCCTCTCCACCAATTTTTAGGGCTATAGCACATCTGATGCTACCAAAATCCAACACTCCCTCTTAGTGAGGAATGTGCTCTAGCAATACTTCACTATAGAAACGTCACACTGATTTTCCGCATCGAAACTTGTGTTGATGCTTGGCCGGTTGCCTCACATCCTCTGCATTGCTGCTCCATGTACTGTTGCCCATGACACTGCCACTGCCACTACTACATATGTACTGGAACTGCCTCTCAATAAGCTGCCCATGCTGCCCCTAACACTGCCACTGCTAACTGCTGCATATGTACTGGAACTGCCTCTCAATAAGCTGCCCATGCTGCCCCTAACACTGCCACTGCTAACTGCTGCACTGCAACTCAGTTACCAAGAAGTAGGTACCTGTTAGGATATTCCGACACATAGGAATAGTTAAGTATAACTTGGTCTAGTATAGAGTTAGGTAAAGTGTGTTTCTTTACTATGTACATTTGTAACTTACAATCTGACGGTCACGATATCTAGTGATCCGACGGTTCATTCTCTCCTCGGTATTACCGACACTTGATCCGTGGCTTGACACCCGATTGGTCCATGAATTCTATTTAAAGCGCATGGAGGGTCATTTGTAGGTTAACCGTGCATGAGAGAAGCTTATGTAAATTTTCATTCTTTTATTAATAAATTGCCTGTAGTAGCCACGTTGGCGCAGGCCGTGGACTGTTTCCCTCTCTGAGGGTTTTAACCACGTCAAAATACTGGTGTATTGATCTGTGATCTGTTTGTGAGCGGTGTCCTTTTGGTGTTCTGTCTGAGGAACTTACCCTGTAAATTCCTACATGGTATCAGAGCTATTTGAGGGCCGCGTCCGTTGGTGATCCAAATCTGAAGCCGATAGAACTACATGCGGCTGTCGTTTCCTAGATCTACTATTTCTGACTGCTTTCGGGCCGAGAGGACTTCTCTGTTGTGTTCGGAGCATCTGTTCCAGTGAGGAACCCCTTTCGTTTCACGCGAAAAGGTTTCCGGTAGCCCTATCTGCGGTCATTTTTAAGATCTGGAGGTATACAGTCTTTATTTGCAGTTTACTCTTATTTTCTCTCTGCTTATTTCGGTTTCGGATTATTTAGTTTTTTTTAAACCGAATCTATACCTTTCATTTCTGCGTATGCTCTTTGCCCTGCGACTCTGTGCGATCTGGGCAAATCAGAAACAGAAAGGAAGGATTTTTTCTCATGCGTATGCTCTTTCCCTGCACCTTAGTGTGATCTCGGAAAATCAGAAACATTGAGAAAAATATTTAGTTTTTTCGGCTAAAGCTAA